>OVAP01001376.1:8569-24456 GCA_900406295.1 Aurinia saxatilis | reverse complement strand
TCCCTTTGAATGAGAACAAGAGCTTGTGGCATGGCTGGTGGCATGGTTGCTAATTTCTTTGCTTTNAGATTAATTTTCTGGTAATTCTTGTTGCTTCTGGTTGAGCTGCTAGGCATAAACCTGAAATAAACAAGAAAAATCGATGTATAAAAAATTAATTAAAAATAAATACGAAAATTAATAAAAACTTAATAAAAATTCTAAAACTATAATCTATGGCCAGACAATTAAGTTCCCGACAACGGCGCCAAAACTTGATCTGCTCAAATTTACCCTAAAAGCTAACTGCAAGAGTACAGTTAATTAGCTGTAGTATTTAGGGATCGAATCCACAGAGACTTTAAGTTGCTTATAGATTTAAGAATTAAAACTTTACTAAGCGGATTATATAAATATGACTAATGATTAACTAATAATTAAGGCTGTTGGAAAAAAGGTTTTTAAATTCAATAAAACAAAAGCTAGGCTATGGGTAATTCTTTGGGAAATCTGAAACTCATAGATAAGATATTAATTAGAGGATGATTAAGAACTGTCCTAGAACATGAATCACTAATGTAAAATCAACCAATTGTTGTTGCAAAGATTATCTATGTCTAAATTCTAGAATCCCAAATTTCTTTGCAAATTCTATGAATAAAAACAAGCATTAATCCTAAGTTCAATAAGTTCACAAAATCCCTAAACCAAATTTCTTTGCAGATAGGTATTTTGCTCATCTAAAATAATTCCAGCAATTAATTATGCTGTCGCATCAATTAATTAACCTATAATCAAGTTTTTAGCTGATCAAACTAGAACAATCATTAAACACAATTTTATATGACGAACTACAATATGATTCCTCTAATAACTATCCCTAACCATCAATCCATCATAAACCCTAGAATTACCCTAAGCCTAACAAGCAAACTACTCACACATATTAATTGAAACAATCAACATGATTAAAGAAGTAAGCATGAAAAGAGAATTCCAATAAAATAAGAGGGTTCAGAAATTCTTCTCTAACTGGCAGAGTAATGAGATGTCTTCTCCCTAAAAGCTCTGGAACTGTCTCCTTACTTAAGTCTTAATAGAATTCAAGATATGTGAAAACCAAACCTAAAAACAAGTATTTATACAGCCAAAACACGATTTGGGCCTTCTGTGAATTTTTAATAAACGTCTGGGCAAAACTGCAATTTTCCATTTTTGTTGGGCTTCGGTGGATCCGCGACTGGTGTCAATCGACACCCTTAGTGAAAATTTCCAAATTTACTTCTCTCCAAATTTCTCCAAGTGCTCTCCACTCCATTTGATCCCTTTTGCTCCATAAGCCTTCTAAAAGCTCCAAGTTCACCAAATGCATGCTATAACCTGTAAATACTAATAAAGCCTAGAAAAACACCAAAAAGACTCGATAAAACACTTTATATCGTGGCTAAAAACCATAAAATCCACGATATATCACAAGGCGGTCAAGTTTGGAATTAGTCGAGCTAATGTGTGGATTACTAAGTTGACTAAGATCAGTTCGACATTCTAAAGCAAGGTGAGTTCTATATTTTCAAACCTCTTTCACAGTTTAGTTTATATTTTTTTTAGGGCAAGCAAAGGCTACGTCTGAGGGAGTTGAAATATCTCGTATTTTACCGGTTTTTATGATAATAAACATGTACTTATTTATATTTTATAGTCTATATTATTATTTTTAGAGTCCAAAAGAGTCATTTTAGGTGCATGGACGAGTTTTGGAGCTTTAGAATGATCTAGAAGAATTATGGAGCGAAAATGGAATAAGTTTGAAGACACGAAAAAGGAAACGAAGAAAAATGGCAATTTCAGAAGGGAGTGTCGATCGACACCAGATGAATATTTACTTCCTAAAATCTCAAGATCAAGATTTTTACTAAATTCTTTTATGTTAATTCCCTAATTCTAAAATCCGTCCCGACCCATATAAATACTTTTATATAACCATTGTTTAGGCTCATACAATATTCTTACTCTCATAGAGTTTTGTAAGGGATAAGAAACCTCTAAACCCTTTTTGATTTCTTTAAAGTATTCAGTTTATTTTTCTTATTTATTTGTTGCATGATGAATTGCTTAGTGATGTCTGAGTAATTTATTAGTTAGGTTTAAGGTTCTTAAACTATGATGATTTTCTGTTAACCATAACTTAAGTTATGTACTATTGAATTAACTCTTCTCTTGGATTGTTATTAATGCTATACTTTAGGTTGGCCATCTAGAGTCTAGATAATAAGAAATTTATTATGTATGAGAGTGCTAATAAATTGTTGGAAACAATTTTAAGAGAGCTAGCTCTTTTTTCTCAAATAGATTTGATTTAGAATAGTTAGTGAACAAATTGAATTGGTTTGTTAATGATAGTTTAAATTCCATAGAATTTCTCAAAGAGATCTGGTCTTTCTAGGGTTTAAACTAAGATAGTTAATCTCAGCGAGAGTTGGATTTGCTTGATTGAATTGTTCATGTTCTAGAGCTAAGGTCTACATACTTTTTGCACGTAGGGTGTCAATCAACACCACATCAGTATCGATCAACACTGTCCGTATTATGGTTCAGAATTGAGTCTAGTTGAAGTTCCCAAAACCTAGAGTTTGTCTTAATTGATAGAAACCACCTTGCATTAATTTGGAATTTTTTTTAACTAGTCTGCATATTTATTTGGTCTTTGTGGATTTGATCCTTAAGTACTATAACTGATTAGTTGCTATACACTTGCAGTTAGAAATACATAGGGTAAAACTTTGTGTATCGCGGGCTTGGCCATCTTGTGCTTGAGTCCTTGCAAAAGAAGACAAAGCTCGTCGTTCTTGATCTTTCCGACATCCACTCTTAGAAAGATCGTGCTAGCCATGAATCAGTGAGCCATCCATCAGGCCAGGTTACGTAATGAGGAAGCCTTGATCCTAGCCGGAGCGAAGTGTTGACTCCCTATCATCTTCCAAAACAAGGTTGCATCGCAACTCGGGGAACTTCCCTTTGGGATTGTCGTCAAACTTGTAGGCCTTGCACACTTGAGACATAGTAAGAATGTAGACGTCTCCATCAATCTTAAATGTCAATGTGCCATTCCTTGCTCTTCTCCTTTTTGAATCCCCATATTGAACTTTCAAGGTGGCCAAGAATTGCCGAGTTACATCCGGGTATGAAGAATAATCCATCCTCGAAAGTCGACCAAGCCTCATTTGCGCCATCAAACCCAACATGTCTTCTTTCAAGCCGCACAAGAGTCGTTACTTCGGTACTATAATAAGGAGTGAATCTAGCATCTCAAATGCCGAGTTCCCAAAGTCTACTGATGACATGGATTCGATGAAGAAGCCTTCTAAGCTCTTTGATAAGTCACTCAATGATGATGAGAAGACTCTTATGACCGTGATAGAGCCGGTCAATGCTCTACTAGCCAAGGACTCCAAGCCTAAAGAGTCTCCTTGTGACAACCAAAATTTCGACCCACCCTCCCTCACCCTTAAAACGTTGAAGCTCTTCAACGGCAAGCTTTCATGCAAGGTGACATGTAAGGGCGGTCGCAAACAGTTCCACACCGCTCAGATCCTCTTCCCTGAGCACAATGACATCGGTATGATCACAAGTGAAATGGCTCAAGCTTTTCGGATACAATCCGTTGGTAGCGGACCTTACCATACGTTTCCTCTCCCGCTATCCGACCTATTCGAAGCTTAGTATCCTTTTTGCTCCGTCAAGCTAGTGAACAAGCACACTTGGGAGATATTCCCATGTTTATCTTTGTATATACTAGGTCTGTAACCCGCGCAGAACGCGTGGGAACTCCTTCGTAAACCAATTAAATTTAATATTTAATAATATTAATAATATATATTGGATGTATTATGGTTCTATATGATTTTTGTTTTCTTATTGGCTATATATTAAGATTTTATAATATATCATAATTTATTTTTAAAAATTTTTTTTAATGTGACTTTAATAATTAGTTTGAAACTTAATTTGTAGCTTCTATATATATACTCCCAAATGTTCAATGATTTATAAAGCTAAATAACATGATTATGTAACCATTGTTCATAATGTATTATGTCAAATATAAACATTTGCTTCTTATAAAGTTTCATGAGCTTTAGTAAGATTTTAGACATGTTTTTTTCAAACAAAATTATGAGGGGTCAATAGAAAATTAGAAGAGGCAAGGTTTAGTTATAGTAAGTAAAGCTTATTTTTGAACCATGCTCATTGGTTTTAATTAATGTTTCCTCTATATATCACACTGCCAAACTTTTCATAATCGAGCCTCAAGCTTTATAACCTTCTTCATTAACCATGATCACTCATTTTCTTCCTCAACTAACCCNAAGAATTTTCCAAAAAAAAAAAAAAAAAAACTAACTCCTAGTATTTTCTAGCTCATTCAGATTTTATAGCTCTTTTGTGATCCACAATATGAGACTTCTAGTTAAAAACATTGTCGAAATAACACGTAGAAAAACAAACTGACCCACTTTAAAATTAATCGTCTCAAAATTACATTCTTCTAATCGATACATAAAATTTTCAGTTTCCAGTTCCCAAGTTCAGAATATAATGCACCATCCATCGAATTTGAGAGTAAAAATGTTGCATGATAAACTCTTTATCAGCTTATTGTGCTTCCCATATTATTTTTTAAGCTTTCTCATTGTCCAACAAAACTGCACGTACTCATCACTAAAAGTAGCAAAGCACATTCATTTTCCAAACTGGTTAAGAAAACATACTGGAAAAATTATTCATGTTCATACAATCATACTTACCCTAAAGGCTAACGGTACAAAAATTGAGACTTCTAAATAAAAAACTCACATGGCAGGCCGTTGAAAGTTGTGGAGTGCTGAGAGGTCTTTTGTATTATTAAATATTCCTTTCCTGTCTTTTTTCCCTTCTGGTTTTAAACTTCCTTATGATAATTTTCAAAATAAAATTGTGTGTTTCTTGATTATATGATTTAAATAAATCCGTCTTTTTAGATTCAAAATTGGGGAAGATTTCATAGTAAGCGAGATTCTCGATCACTGACGTTGTTTCTTTCCCATCATTTCATTTTTTTCACTTAAATCTCTCAACCTGTTTTTGTAGATGATCCATGTATAAAGCGAAATAGAATGGTTCGTTCCAGAATATAGAGACCAAGTAGTGTTAAGATTATTTAAGCTTTGTTTAAATCCCAAAAGCCAAAAGTTGGGGAAGTAATTGATAAACTATCACATGTCTGAAGCAAGAAATCTTTCTATTTCATAGGATCAAAGAAGTTCTTACGCATAAAAGTACATATATAAAATGCAAAGAAAAAAAGGAAAAACATGCCAAGAAAGTCTCATCTACTAAAGCAATAAAAGATTTTTTTTGTTTTTAATTCAGGTATACATAGACAACAAAGACATATCAAATGCTTCATCTGACCATCTAGTACTCTGTCATTACAATGCATCAGTTCAAGAGCTCGAGCCCTTTTTAATTTCAAGTTACAACGTAAATATTCAATTCAATCAATGTTGTTGTACATATAAATGTAAACAAACCAGGACATGAATACTTCTAGACGATGGTTGTACTATCACCAAAGCTCACGGCCATTTTGAGATCAATTTTGAACGTGGACAAGTTTAAATCTGCGAATTAACAAATACACAATATAAGAGACATGCCTGATATACGACATATAGCCTTGTCTTATGTGGATCTTCAAGAATCTTCAGAAAGTATGTGGACTCTTGTAGTCTTTACTGTGAGGACCTTCTATCTAGAATCTGATAAGATTAAAAAAATAATCCAAAATTATTTAAAACACAATAATTTAGTTTTTGCAAGCAAACAATGGCAGAAACTGGCAACTTTCACTGGTTTTTGGATGAAAAATTTTAAGAGTGAAGGAGTAAAAAAATACAAAGAAAGATGGCAAGAATATTCAATTTATCAGCCTTGAAACCACCTTCTTGGAAAATGTTTATCTTAGCCATCACATTTCTTCTACACTGTTTCATGTCCAATCTTGAATGTAATTCTAAAATGCAAAAAGAGTGTTTGCAAAATTTACTTATGACACCAAATTAGGAAAAGAACCAGATCTTTTTTAACATTGTCTACAACACTTTTGCTTACTTCTTGCAAGAGCAGTTGCTATATATTTCTGACAAGTACGAGATACTTCCTGAAATAAGTTGTAACATAGTGAGTCATGAATAAGTTGTTAACAAAAAAAGATAACAGAAGGGTTTAATTTCTTTGTTTGATAAACCAAAAATAACAGAAGGGTCTAAGTCCTTAAAAAACTCAATAGTCACAAACGAAAAGACACAAGACAAAAAGACACAACGGATCAATAATATTTTTAAAAACCAAGAGGCACAAACGAAAAGACACCAAACTATAAGACACAACTGTAAAAAAATGTGAATAGTCACAAAAGAGAAGACACAAGACAAAAAACAGAACCAATAAGTAATATTAAAATAAAATAAAAACAAAAGGCACAAACGAAAAAAACACCAAACTAAAAAAAAATATTTTAAAAGAAGCCCAATAGCCACAAATGAAAAGGTAGAAGACAAAAAAACACAACCGATCAGTAATATTTTAAAAAATAAAAGGCACAAACGAAAAAAAAACTCGCTTTCAGAAAAAAAAAAAAATTTCGTAAACAATTGTAACATCTAAAACTCATTATGTGAACAGCCTAATTCTGTAAAGAAGATAGTGAGAACTTTCATTAGTCTTTTATATTTAAATTTTGAGAGACATTATGCATTATCAATGGATCTCCAAAACTATTTTGATAAATCAAGAATTGCAGAAATAGCTGATATAGTTAATTGATGTATATTCATAAACAAAGTATTTGTTGTTGACTCACGTTTTTTGCGTAAATCAGAACTTTGTTTCACTGTTGTTTTTTTTTGTAATGTATGAAATGAAAAGGAGATACATACTTATAAATGCCAACAATTTCAAACAAAAACCAAAAGGTACAAATGAAAAGACACAACTGTTAGAATACTCTAAAAATCTCTACAAAAAAATCCAAAATGCACAACCATTTGGGTGCCTTGAATAACACTATAAATATACATAACACTCAAAATCTTTTGCTGGGGTTGTTATTATTAATAGATTCTCGCTTTTGTTTTCCTTGCTTGTTTTTTAGTTGTTTTCAAATTTTTAGGAAAAATTCGGTCATAGAATCATTTGCGGGACCAAATGAGATTTTGATTTCTCAAGGTTTGGGTTTTTCCCTTTCCTTTGATTTTGATGGTTTAAACACTTGGAATTGGCCTTAATTGTTGTTTGAGAGTTGGGTATAGATATAGTATTGATTTCCTTGGAAGAATTTATTGGTTTTTATAGGAAATTTGATGTTTTTGAGAATTTTGATTTTCACTCATGAATAGTGACGAATTTTGAATAATTTTGGATGGAGATGGTCGATTCCTTGCTCATTAGCTTGTTGTTAGATTGGTTAATGTGGTTAGATTGATAGGGATTGTTATAGTGATCCATTACTCACAAGTTTTTGTGAAACTCTCCTTAAGAGAGGAGTTTTTGATAATCATGCTCTAGCTTGTCATTTTGGTGGTGTTTTAGTTGTTGAATCATATTATGGTTGATGTGTATTGCCATAATCTATCCCTTACTCTCCAAAGTTACTCTTGTAGGTACCATGGACACCCAAGGAAAGGGAAAGGCAAAGGCAACAACGAGAGGTAGCCCGTCATGACCCTCTCCATCCAAGCAGAGAGTGAGACGCGAGGACACTCCTCCTCCAACTCCTCCATCCCCACCAACACCGCCACGACCTACACCAAATGATGAGCCACCCACTAGTTAGAACGATGCACACAAGGTGAATTATATGGCCCTAAAGAAGATGATGTTCCTCCCCACTCGGTTCTTGTTGGACGAGTTCCTTGATGAGTTAGGAATGAAAAACTCCGTGTTGGGTTTGTTGAGAGAAATGGAACTTGGTCGACTTTCGAGAATGGAGTATTACTCGCTTCCGGATGTAACTCGGCAATTCTTAGCCACCATGGAAGTTCTATAGTGGTTCGAGAAGGAGAAGCGCAAGGAATGTCACCTTGACATTTAAGATTGATGGAGACGTCTACAATCTTACTATGGCTCAAGTTGAACAAGACATTTTGTGTATAGCGTTCAAAACCTTTCCCTAACCGCAACTCACTTGAGTAGTTATAGTATAGTTTAAGGGTCAATCCACTTGAGAGAACGATTAACGCGATAAGCATATCAAATCCTAATTAAGCTAAAACAATCAAAGGTGTTTGGTTTCAAATTCAATCCTAAAACATGCATTAACTAAGTGAACTATAAAACAATAAACAAGACTAGCAATAAAAAACAAGCAAGAACACTATAAACAAGCTTAAACGGTTCAAGAAATCAATTAAAACAAGCATTGACCAATGAGTAATGGTAATAACGACCAAGGGTAACTAGTAATTGACCTTGTGGGGTTAATTTTGCAATCAATAAGCACAATCCTAGGCAAAGGACCACTAATTTATAGATTAACCCGAAGCCCTTTGGTGTTAATCCCTTTGAAAGTCGTTAATTTGACTGATTTCCCAATTGTCAAATCAATAAAATTCAAGCAAGAAAACTCAAGCCCAAACAAGCANTGTTCATTCAAGCATTTCATCAAACACCTTTTGGGTGTGAGAAATGACTAACATCTATTCCTAGGTGATCAAAGTAGAAATAGCATTAAGCTTACAAGGTGTTTATGGAATCCTTAATACTAACCCCACAACTCAAGATCCATCACTAATTACCCCTAATCTACCATACTCATTGATCAATAAAGAAACTACTCACACATAACCATAGAAACAAGAGAAATTTAAAGATAAGCCATGATTAAAGATGAGATTAATAGTTTGTCAAACCAAANCCCCTAATCTACCATACTCATTTATCAATAAAGAAACTACTCACACATAAGCATAGAAACAGAGAAATTGAAAGATAATGATTAAAGATGAGATTAATAGTTTGTCAAACCAAAAATAAAATCTTTGAATCTTAAAAGGAAGATCTAAGAGAATTACAAGAGAGCTTAGGGTTTTTGTTTTAGGTAAAGCTTATCCTCTAAAATAATCAACAAAAAGGGTATTTATAGGCAAAACCCGGAAAAGTCAACAAAATTACGAAACTTAGCAAAAAATGAGGGAATGGGGAAAAATGGCGCCGGCATCTGGTCCCCCCACATCGGGTGGCACCCGATGTCAACGACACAGGGAACCATCATTTTGGACACATAAAATGCATCCGGCATCGGGTCCCCCACATTGGGTGTGACCCGATGCCAGGAGCATGGTCTTCAAATCTTGTCTTCTCTTCACTCTTTGCTTGATCCTTTGCTTGTTTGCTCATCCCTTGACCCTCATGCATTCATTCCAAGTCTCCATCATGTCCAAATAGACCAAGAAGTACCTAAATCATGCAAATATGCATTGCTGATGCAAGAATGCAAGTATAAGTTCTAAATGCAAGCCAAAATGCATAATGCGACTAAATGTAAGAAAAACTATCAACAAATGAGGCAAAACTAGACTAAATGAATAGAAAACAAAGGTGAAAAATGTAAAAAAATGTAATACATAAATTGTCCGCAAGCAACAATCAAAGGTCGAGTCAAAAGAATAGTTTGAATGTGGGAACTCAAAGCTATCAAGATGAAATTCTTAAACATTTCAAACCAATTCGAAGTAATGCTAGCTTTTCACTAGGGAAGTTTCTAATCACCGAGCTTAAGCAAATATAGCAAAATCGCCTAAGACAACTAGATTAAGCTCCAACAAGGTTCAAATCAACTTCCCCTTTGACAATCATTAACATGTATGCGTGCGGTCCAAGAATGGACAATTGATCAACAAGTTTGGTATGGTAAGGAGGAAGGATTAAATGATTTGTAGTGAGGGTTAAATACTTAGTGACTTGTCTCAAAACAAACACGAATCATTATTTAAAAGCCCTTGAGAAAAGATGTGTTGATATTACGAGCTTTTCTTCCATTCTACCCGTTCCCAACTCTCAACAACACACATTCCTCTCAACCTCTCACTCTCTTTTTATTCTTTTTCCCTATCTCAATACGACTAACCACCTAGAGAGATTTTACTTATCATGATCTAGCCTTTTATTCCACTCTTTTCAACCCTTTCTTTTCTATTTTTTACTTAACTCTTGGCTTTTCACCTTTTTTAGCTTACATGGGGTTTATACTTTTGTGTTTTAGACTCTTTGGTGGGTATTGACTTTGTTTGGTGCTCTCTCTCTCTAGGGGTTTTTGGTAAACACTTGGATTCCTCAATCTCATTGCCATTTTGGCTTAATCCTCACCCCCAAACTTACTCTAAACCCTCACTCTTTCTTTTATCAACCATTTTCAAAACCACAATCTCATAAGCGACTAACAATTTCCCAACCCTCCAAGATTAGACAATACAAATAATGCTTATTGGAAGAAAGGTACTTGTCACTTCAATTCTCAAGAGATTTTAAACGTGATTATGCAAATGTGAAGAGGCCTACCACACAAGAGTAATGTTGGCTTGAAAGGAGGTTAAGGTTCTTTGGGGTAGGGATTAATAACCAACCTTAAAGATAAAGGTGGCTAACCAAGTCATTTGAGAGTGGTAAAGAGGATAAGATGACTTGATTTTTTTGAGGTTATCCACAAGTTGAACAAGAAGCCATAAACGAGAAGATTAGTCCAAATTAAGTTCAAATAAACTAGGGGAAGCTTTCAAATCCATTTGCCTTTACACAGCTAGAAGCTTAGACAACTTGATCGAGATGCTAATAGCAAGTCTTTCAAAATTCCCTAGCGAACAACTAGAACTACTAAACAATTGATCGAGCAAGTTTAAGAATCTAGCATTTATAAGCAATCTCATCATTGTCACCTCATGATTAATGCAAATGCAATCCTAAATGAGACAAACAAAATGACATGAAACTATATGCTAAAAGAAAAGTTTTTTTTTGGTTTTTCGAAATTTTTAAAATTTTTTTAGTTATTTATAGAGGATGTGATGTTCAATGCAAAAACATGAAAAATAAAACAACAAAGCTAGATTGTCATTAGCAACTAGCCCTCTGCCCAAAACTTTAACTTCATCATCTCGATGAATATTTAATTTGGAGAAAAAGACCGAAAGATAAAGAAAACCGAAATGTCATGGAAAATACGAAACAAAATGCAAGTGTAGATTACATAAGATGAAATAGGTACTTCGAACTCAAGGGTGGGAAGAGGATGGTGCACAGAGGTTGGGAGGGTCTTGAGGGTCTTCAACATCGTACTCCGAGAAGCCGGATATGATTGGTGAAACGGTGGGCCGAGTAGTCCTTCCCGTCAATACATCATACTCACCAACCCTCGCCATCATAAGTGTGTTGAAGCGGTCTTGAAGCTCATGTTGCTAAAAGAACCACCTCTCGCGATCATTTTCCGGCTCGAAGGGAAAGGGTTGCAAGTGCATGTCTTTAAACATGCCTTCGAGAGTCTCCTCATGTGGTGGTGCGGCTCGGTGATGTGGTGGTGCGGCTTTCTCTTGCTCGGGCTGCTCCCCTCCTTGGTCTCCTCATTCGTTCTCCACGCTTTCGTAATGGAACTTGATGTTTGCTTGGTTGGTTAGGGCGGTGAGAGCACGACTGGGCAAGTTGAATCTGCAACTCCGCTTGTCGACATCTCGGAAGTAATATATGTATTGTCCTTATGTGAATGGTTATGCCTTGATGGTCTTTGCGAGTGTGAATGCCTCTAGGTCGAGTGTCTCCATAGCCGGGTCAAGATTATGAAGATGAAGCGGAACACGAGACTCGGTGAATATTGGTATCAAAACTCCTCCAATTGATGAAACCGGATGAGCTAGAGGAGAGGTGAGGCATCAATGTTGATGTCTTCTCAATTCCGTAGCTAGGATGCATCCAATGTTCAAGATATCGCTAGGCGGTAATTAGGCGTTTGGGCTGGGCCTAGCGATTAATAAAAAAATTGGAGATAAAACGGGGATTAATCGAGGATTAGTTTTAAAATATTTAATCATTTAAAATTAAATTTTGTATAACTCGTTATTGTAATTTGTATTTGTAATCACAAACAAAAACTTTGATGGCTCAGTTGGTTACTCCCTACCATAAAGAGTGCCTGGTAACATGTTCGAAACCCCTGCCATGCATTTCGTGTCATTTTTCTCTTTTTTGTTAATGAAGGGTAAAATGGTCATTTCAGTTGTCATCTTCTCCACTCGACCTTGAACATCTGAAAACCCTAATCTATGCCGGCTATATGCTTTTTTACTTATTCTTCGTCGTTTTGAACTCTTTTTAACACTAATTAACAAAAGAATGATAAATATAAGGTTTGGTAAACTATTTTGAACAAAAAATCGTGAAAATTACATTTTCTGGGTTTTTCCGATTTTTTAACCGATTGACTATAATCCCGGCGGTATGTCCACGTCTAGCGTTTAATCGGCGATTACTCGGTCTCCGTGGGCGATTTTTCGAACAAGGGATGCATCCAAGGTTGACATTGTCTTCAAAATCATCTTGAAACTTAACTCCATTATCGCGAAGATGAACAACGTGTTTCAAGCCTTGGAAGATGAGACATAATTCACCCATCTTCATGTTTCCAGTGTTCATCCTTGGAAAGAAGATGTTGGCAAGGTAATGATGCACAATTAATAGAACCGATTCCTTATCAAAGATGCTTTGGATGCCCCGGGAGAGAATGCTTCGTTGCTTCCAATGATCTTCCAAAATTCGGTTGCTTGTCGAAAGTCCGGAAACTCGGTGAAGTCTCCATTGCCGAACCCATATGCTTGACAAACCCGAACTTTGGGAATTGTGTAGACCGTGTTGTAAATCGTGAAGCTAAAATGGCCTTCTTTCACTTTCTTCCTCCGTAGATGTGCATAAACAACCTCCAAAGTGGCTAGGAATTGGCGAGTGAGCTCCGGATATGAGTGATAGGCCTCTCGAGCAAGCTTTCCGAGCCTCATTCTCCGAATAAAGTCCTCCAAATCTTGATACATTCCTATTGCTGTTAGGAACTCCTTTGATAGAAACCGAATTGGAGCGAATTTGATCATTCCCAAAGCAGCATATCAGTCTTTCTCCTCATCACTCCATTTGGGACAATCACGAGGTGTCAAAGTGGGTTGAGGCACAACCGCTTCTCTTTCCTTTCTCTTGGAACCTCCTTGTGATGAGCCACTTCCTCTAGCTACCTTTCTCTTATTCATCTTCCCACAAGAGTAAATTAAATGAGAGACTAAGGACCAACATAACAACCATTCATACTCCATTTTCTTTCACCAAGCAAGAAACAACACCACATTACACAAAAGGGACCAAGATATTATCATTGCAATTCCAAAAAAAAAAAAAAAGGTACCTTCATCTCGTAATCTACTCAAAATCGAACTATTATTAATGTTTATCTTTTCCGCATAATTTGGATTTGATTGAATAATGATCATGTTGCCTTCATCTTTTTAATACGAAATTCATTGAAAAATATCGTCAATAACTATTTAAAGTCAGTTAAGCAGATCAATTATAATTTTAGGATAATCAATAAGTCATGCCTTCACCTCAACTTTATAACCAAGAACAAATAATAACAAAGCTTTGGCATTAGTAGGAAGAAGACAGTTATATATTTAACACATAAGACCCTATATTGAAATATGATTTGAAAGCCACATTTCTTATGTGAATGTTGAACGCATCCATTACCATGTAAGCTAGCCTACAAAACCGATTTATGTGTGTTTTCCAATACTGCAAAATATTAAAATTAGAAGTGCTGTGAGCATCTACCTTTGAATCCTCTAAATACATGACTTTCGTTCATCCGTAATGTTCGGAATATTATCTTACTGGAAAAAATCTTGTATCACTGAAAGTTGAACAAATTCGGTGTAGTTTATGGATAAAAATATATCTATATAATAATTTTGAATATGTATGTCAACTAGAGATTTTTAAAATACAATTAATCATATATGTCTAAAATCCATATACGAATCATAGTGAAATAAAATATCATAAAAAAGAAAAGAAAAAGAAATTATTTACACATTTTCCCAGCCTTCTTGTTAACCAAAAGTAACAAAGAACTGAAAAAAATCTAGAATAATGAATCATTACCAGAAAATGTGTTTTATTGTAACAAGGGAAAATGAAAAAACTTCAGACGTAATTTCTTAAAATCTTTGTTCTCACAGAAACAGGAATAGTAACGTTGTGAATCCCATCGGTCCAACACATGCTACCAAAATAAAAATCGGTGTTTACTTTATGGTTTGTCCTCACTCTCACACTAAACATAGTCTTCGTGGTGTTGGAACTGAATACAAGAGTCTTCGGATTTACCTCGAGATCTATACCAAGAGGATGTTCAACCACTGGTTTGTAAACTGAATCAGCCGGTCCAACATTCGTCACCGTTCTAGTTACAGTGATCTCTCCACTAAGACTAGGAATTGTAATCGAAGGCATGTTGAAATCCAACATCGATGGCTTTGGCAAAGTGCAATTGCGAGCTTTGCCAAGTAATTTGGAAATGGATGCATCATCGTAATCCGCAGAACACAAATAATGAACATAGTCATCCATGCCCATGTCATATACAAGTCCCGGATTTGTTACCCTCTCGGGTCTGATCAGGCCTCCTCCATAGTCAAACGGGTCAGCAAGTTTACGCGTTGATCCCTCTGAAAATATAGGCTCTCCAAACGGATCGGTCCTCCATGCTGTATTTCAGTTAGAAAACGAAGATGTTTAGTGCTTTATTTAGATTTTCTAGTAAATGTGTTCAACCTTAATTTTTTTACGCAGGATAACTTAAAAAAAAAAAAGCCAAATTCATACCAAAATATCAAGATTTTGTTTAAATCTGACACCATTTCATTTATAAAACCAAAACCAGTTGACCCTAACCGAATAAAAAAATTAAACAACTCCTAATTTTGGTATAGTTTGAGAGTAACAACCTGTTGTGACAAGAGCAGATCGGATTGCAGCAGGAGACCAGTTTGGGCGAGTTTGTCTGAGTAGCCCAACGATTCCCGACACAATAGGAGTAGCCAATGATGTTCCGGACTTAAACTTGTACATCCCAGATTCTGCAGAAAGTATGTTAACACCCGGCGCTGCTATGTCCGGCTGCATAAATTATCATCCATCATAGTCCCAAACTATGTTAATACTTGGAGGATCCATTATAGGTTTTTGAAGAAACAACAATGCAAAATAACTACACAAACCTTGAGAATTGCCGGGGAAACAGAATTAGGTCCTCTACATGAGAAACGAGCCACTCTAGATGCAATCGGCCTGCCAATGAGTGTCTTGGATGGGCTTAGTTTTGCTTTTGGCTGACTACAAAATCAAAATTTGCCACGAGTTAATATATAAAAATGAGGTAAATATATATTTTTAGAGAAAGTTGGTGCATATTATTACTCGGTGGTCTGGATGTAATATAGAATGTCAGTTCCGAATTCATAATCCACCACCGCACAAGGAACACCCGAGTCGCTGCAAACGGAAGGATCAATTACAGATTGTGCAAAGATCATTCCAGCACATCCAGCCTCCATTATGATATGCGCCTTTTTCTTTGCTTTATTGTTTGACATAAAAACAAGCACAATTTTTGCTTTAGTCTGCCCTTGTGCGATAGAGGCCTCTGACATTTCATCTGATAGTATAAGATCAGTAAGCCCGACTTCTGGTAATGTGTTCAAACCTTCACCCTGAAAGAGTAGTGCAGGAGAAAAAAGAATATTCACATACTTTGGAGTATAGGCAATGCAACCAAAATC
>OVAP01001375.1:9407-20446 GCA_900406295.1 Aurinia saxatilis | reverse complement strand
AGGGGGGGGGGGAGAGAGAGTATATTCCAACATGTCTATTTGACATTTTTATCGCTACTCGTTGTTGCTAGCCACAACAGCGACAATTTTATCCGGGTCTAAAACACAAATCCTTATTTGTTAAAGCGCGCGATACAGTGTCTCGAGACTTGCATCTTAAAACCCCAGTTACAAACACTGGTCTAAGACACCTCACGGTCACAACCTTCGAACGACAGCTCAGGACGAGGTATAGTTAAAGGTTAAGTGTTTTCCGCAAAACACACGATCTCGGCGATCAATTAAGTGACCACCAAAACCTAGTTCTTACGCTAGTCATTTTGCAAATATGTTGAGAAGTAAAAGCCTTAGCATTTTCGACAAACATTCGAATAGAAAAATGACTGCACTCATAAAGATTGTCAAGTCAAAGATCGAATCTAAATCATTAAGAAAAATCAACAAAGCAGCTGGCGGATAAAGCCATCCAGGAATACTATAAAAGTGCATAAAGCCTAGTACCATCAACAGAAAAGGCCATTCAGGTACAACACCAAAAAACCAAAAAACATTCTAAGTCCTGAGCTATCGCAGCTAATGAGCCATCACAATCGCGGAACCATATCACTCCTCGCCTCGCCAACGCCTGCAGAGGTAGGTAGCTCAGAGACAACCACCGAAGCAAGACCCTCCATCATGGAGGGGATGAGGTTCGTCCCCGAGAAGTCCACTACTCCAACATCTGCCGCGGACTTCTCAAGAGACTGAGAATCCCGCAGCAAGCCCTGCCAATCAGGCGAAACATGTGAAAGAACTAGATCGGCCCGAATAGAGGACATCATCTGAGCAAGCTTGGCGCGAGCAAAAAACCTCCCACTCTTCCACCTGGTCACCTTAAACTTATCTTTATCAAGACAAGGTTGCTCGTCAAACTGTAGAAGATCGATAAGCTCGAGATTGGTCTCCGCTTGCGCGAGCTCGATCACCTTCACCCACGCGTCACCCTCAACACGTCTAAGGTTCTCATTAGCACGAGAAAGCTTGATCTGAGCACGATCGGTCGCATCCCTACGGCCGGCCTTAGTGGCGCTCGCTACATGCGTCTTGGCCTCCTTCTCTAGTGTGACAAGCGCAAAATCGGCCTGATCCTTATTCCTCACAAGAGCATACTTGGTGGCCATCAAACTCTCCTGCAAACTCGCGAGATCCTTCCGAAACCCGATAGTGGTAGCCTCCGAAGCAGCTAAGGCTTTAACATGCTCAGCTTCAGCCGCCATTAGCTCGGCAATCTTTTTGTCCTTCAGGGCAATCTCGTACTCGCCCATCGTGGCGTTGATACGATAAAAAACTGTACAAAAATCATTCAAGGGAGGCGTAAGCAAAGACGAACTCAAGGACAGATAAACGAAGCAAATCTCAAAGTTTTATGTGGGCTCCCTGATGAGCCGTTCCCGTGTATCTCTTGCTGCTCATCAACATCTCCGTCAAAGGAAGCCGTGTCTTCCCGCTAACAAACTTGGAGACCAACTCGACGGACCTCCTGACACCCGTGAGAGAACTCTCCGTCCCGTCAGGGACCCGAGCAGATCCTCCTAAACCAGGCCCCCTTAGCCCCCGCTCTAGGCGCCGGAAGTCGAGCCTGCTTAGCCACCTTTCCATCCTCGATGACGTCCTTGCCATTGTCGCGCGACCGCTTCTTGTCAAGCGGAGTCCTGAGGCATTTAAAAAAAAATCAAGTAAGAAGACTCATACTTAACATAGGAAATCTCATAAAAGAAAGCAAGGCAAAGTTAAACCTGAAAGGCGCGTCTCGGGCAGGCGTCGAGTTCTTCGCCGGAAGACTCAGTATGACTCCCAACCGCGCCGGCACCTCAGCCGATGCTCCTGCCGATAAAGAACAACGAGAGGAAATGCCAGAAGACTTGCCATCGGATCGAGGCCTGGCAGCCTTAGATCCAGCGGTCTTCGGCTCGGTCTCGGCCGTCTTCGGGTCTGTTTCCTTCTTCTTAGCAGCTCGTCGCTCGGCTGCCTTCTTCTTGGTCGCCTTCTTCTCGGCTGCCTTCTTCTCGGCTGCTTTTTTCTCGGCCGCCTTCAGCTTGGCCACTTTCTGCTCGGCCGCTTCCTTCTCAGCTGCTTCCCTCTCCTCTTGAAGTTTCATCTTCTGACGAATTGCCAGATCTTGAACCACATCCTCCCGTATCTCCTCGGTGGACGCTCGCGAAGGCTTAGTACTAGGAGACATGTTGAAAGCGTCAAAAGGGATCTGGCTCGGTTTATATACTTGTTCCACGTCACTCGTCGTGCTCTAAGTACCTCGAATACCGCGAACAAATCACTGGGGATCGCAGGATGAAGCGCTGGCTCTGCAAAACAAAACAAAGGAAACAACATAAAGTTAGCAAAGAATCAAGTGACAAACAAAGAAAGCCAACCAGCCTATCTACCAATCGGTCGCCAGCGAATCCTAATCAAGTCAAGGCAATTTGGCTCGACGGAAGCCTCAGTAATAGGAAAAAAGAAGAACCCCTTTTCCCAGTCACTGTCTTTGCTGGGAAAATCGGTTATGACTCGCCGGTTGGGCCGATTGGAACAATAGTATATCAGCTTAGTCTTCTTTGGTTGTTGTTATACCAACAGATGGTCGAGATGACCAATCCCAATCTCGACATATGTCTCTATACTCCGAACCAAAAGTTCAACCAGGTGATGCATCCCTTGTAATGTCACTTGTGAAAAAGCAAGCTTGTGCGCCGAAAGATATCTCACCAACAAAGACGGAAGCGGGAAGCACATGAAACATAAGTCAAAGAAGCTCTCGTACATCGTCATACAATCAGACGGGGGCTCGTCAGGGCTATCGCCATCAATCAGCACGATTAACTCAATCTTGCTCGATATCGAATGTCTGAACCTTAGCTTCCTCAACGAATCTTGGTCCGACAACGACACGCCTAAAGGAAGATCTTTCTTTCCTTTTGGCCTTGGTCTCTTAGTCACGGCTCGACGCACTGCAGCACCGATTCTCAGGAGATTCATCTCACGGTCAAGCTCCGCTTAACCGGATCATAGTCCCAGTCTTCTAACTCAATCTTGGCTGCGATAGGCTCGACGATCACTAGAATCTCTGCTGTCAAGCTAAGACCTCGGTTTCTGAAACACCAGAATCGTCAGCTACTAAGTCGCGACGAACCGAAGATGTGAGCTCATCGGTTGCATCCTGACCCGGTTTAACAGAAGTTAACACCCGCAATGATGTGGAGCTGACCCGCCTCTCGACGCTTGGTTCGGATAGGACAGCTAACTTGCGGCTTGACGGCTCAGATCGTTTAGGTCATGTGCTGGTTCGAATCAATTCCCACAACTCTCGCTGAGTCCCGTACGACTTGAAAAGTCCAGCTTGGCGAGACTTTGCAAGTTAACTGGAACCAAGCTCTGCCACTCAAGTTCCTGATCTGATCCAGCGTCCCTGACCCGGTGTGCCACCTAGCTCGGCTTGGACTGAGAATATAGTTAGAGGAGGGTCCGTGCAGCTTGGAACTTGCACGCTCAGGTCAGCCTCTCCACGAGAGGACGCAACTTTTAGCTCGGTGCGAAGGGGGGGGGTGATGCAAGGTCCATATCGGCAACGTCACTTGCAGCTCGGATCGGTCGGAAAGTCCAGATCGGCGACGTTGCGCACATTCAGCTCGGAAGAG
Source organism: Aurinia saxatilis (assembly GCA_900406295.1). NCBI lineage: Eukaryota > Viridiplantae > Streptophyta > Magnoliopsida > Brassicales > Brassicaceae > Aurinia > Aurinia saxatilis. Next base: position 16,772 of record OVAP01001375.1, on the reverse strand, counting down.
GACCCTCATTATCGACTCACGACTCCCGACCTGGTGTAGAGAATCCCCGAGTTCAGTTCGGTCCGTGGTGCGACTCTATTCGGTCCGTAATAGCACAGCTCGGCATGGCTCGAATCGCGGGTCGAGAGCAGTCCAGGTCGGGAGCAGTCCAGAGCAGATGACACGGTTTGGCAATAGCATGGCTCGAGCTCCGAGCTGGAACGATGGCTCAGTACGGTGGCTGCAGGGCAAATCGGCTAGAGAAGAGCTCGCAGCTCGGCGAGATCGAAGGAAAACAGGTCGCCGGCGAGTCAAAGAAAGGAAGGAGATCTGCGATTTCAAAAAAAAAAAAAAAGAAGGGAAGTTGTGAGGAGAAGAAGAGGGATGAGAGCTCTATTTATAGATTCAGGTCGGAATTATCAATTTCTGAGGTAAAACATTAAATTCAACACAAGTATTTTGGATAAAATCCATCATATTTTCAGGACCCGGCCAATAGTAATATTTATTTCAGGCACAACCCAAATAAATATGTACTTATATTATAATAATAACATTTATTCAAAAAATCGCTGCAAGCGACGACAAGCTACGACGGTGCTACGAGTCCACCTCGGCTCGGAGCGTGTCGAACACGAATCTTGACTAATAACTTCAGTTCGTCACACATGACTAAGTCTAACAAGCTGAGGGGCTAACTGTGGGGTCGGATTCCACCCCGTCAAGATTTATACTTAGAAAATACTTACACTTGGAATTCGCCTAGCTGGATTTCTGCCTAGCTGAAATCTTGCCGAGCTAAAAATAGTCACACTCGGAATTCGCCTAGCTGGATTTCTGCCTAGCTGAAATCTTGCCTAGCTTCTCCCTAGCTGAAATCCATCACAGTCAGAACTTGCCTAGCTAGATTTCTGCCTAGCTGAAATCCTGCCTAGCTGAGAATGCTTGTACAGAAAATGCCTAGTTGGATTTCCGCCTAGCTGAAAACCCAGCTCGTCAATATTACCTAGTTGAAATCATGCCTAGTTGAAATACATATCGCAAACGTTCGACGACTAGCTGAAGTGAATGATGACACTTATGACCAAACGATTATAAACTGACGTGAAGCATAGGATCCAACTCGAGCTCAAGACTGACCCAAGCTGGAGCAGAGTCTTCGTACCCGACCCGACCTGGTCAGTAGGTCCGACACGAGTTCCCTCGTGGACCAACCTAAACACAACGACACTAGGTGGGCTGAGCTGAGCACCCTTCGGCAAAGAGTGGGCCGAGCAAGATCTCGCGGTAGGCCGAGCTGGGTCTCTCGTCGAATGATGGGCCGACCTGAATTGCTCAACGCGTCTTGGGCCGAGCCGACCTGCTCTTATCAACTCCGCGGGCCGGGCCAAGCTAAACTTCCTCGTCGCACAATGGGCCGAGCTCACGATAGTTACCTTAATGGTGCGATCGTCAAACAGGATAAACATGAATCGTGAGCGGATCCAGGAGATAAGGAAGGAAGTTGAAGATATATACAATTTTTTTTTATTCTTGTGGAGTTAGGGTTTGGTTATAATCTCTATATAAAGAGAACTAGTCATTCATTTTAGGGACACCTTTTTCCACGCGAGAGAACAGTAAGACTTTCTCTTGCAATCTTTTGTACTTTAGCGATAAAGCATAAACACAAATACTTTTTGTCTCCAATAATTCGTACACATAGAAAGTTACGGATCCCTAAAAGTTACTTCATAAGTTTTTTGCTGTGAGAATTTCGGCTCTCACAATGAACATTTCCTCATTTCAACACGGCAAATGATGATATACTGATGTTGTCAGGTACAAATCTTCACCTATTACTGTAAAGTCCTTTCAATTCCAATAAGACAAAGAAGGTCATTCGATACACTTGAAGACAACGAGGTAACCATTTTCCATCTCTATTTCAATTCATTTCAACTCTCATTTTTCTCTCATATCTTGTCAACATCGGGGACGATGTCATTCAAGTCTGGGGTATTCCTTGTTATCTAAATCTTATGTTTCTTTTGACGCACTTTTACACCCATTTAAAAAAAAAAATTGAGTCAAAAGCGTTTTATTGAGTCAATCTAGGTTTGGAACAATGACCTTACTCACAACTGGAACAGCGGCCTAGTGACCATTTTACAAGACTGCCCCGAGGCATTTGTTTCAGAAACCCCATACTCAAGCTTCCCAGCACATCTCGGTTTGCACGTACTTTAATAATTATGATTTCTGACTCTATTTTATTTGTACCTAAACCGGAATATAAATCTTTTTTGCTGGAGGCATTAGACTAGGGAAAACAAATCCATTCAAGACTCTTATCCACTTTACCACTCTCTTGTTGATCCTGAGTGGTCAACTCATCTTAAGTTGCTACCATACCCATAAACCTAACCTCTTTTCAAGCCCCATGCAATCTCTTTTTCTTTCTTGTCTTATATTCAGTATGTGTAAAACGGCAGAAGAGATGAGACCAACGGAGTTTTCTAACCACTCATCAAGACTGGCGAAAAAGCATGCTACGATCTTAATACATGCATGGAGATTCAAAGAGAAGGTTTCAAGTCTGATTTTCCTTGTAACATTTCATCAAAATCAAGGTAAAATTCGTGAAAGCTTCATTGTAAAAAAAAAAAAAAAAAACTTTATGATCCATACTTATGTAGCAAAAAGGCCAGGGAAATCAGTGATCAAAATGAAGAAAGGTGGAAAACATTTAATGGAGTACGAGGAGGTTCACGAAGACTTTAGATTCCTTTGAAGAATCTAAACCTGGGGGAGGAACAAGCCGAGCTAGGGAGAGAGTGGTTGGGAAACTGTGCCATCAAGCGGTCCGATCTCTCTTGCTTTTTTGCAAACATATCGCATTTCTCTTGAGTACGGTAAACCCTAAACACACTAACCTCACCTCTAAATATTAGCCCCCTCTCATTACACACCTAGCCTGTTTTACCTAGCTGATATTTTCCAGTAAGAAAGCTCACGCAAAATAAATGAATGTAGAGAGTCAGAATTTTGGTACCTTTAGGGTATTTGCAGGTTGAGATTCTTGTTGGACCAGTTGAGAGAGATGTGGTGGGAGTATGAGACGAGAACTTTTGGCAGGATTGTCGAGATGACCATCACGAAGCTGTGCCTCTAAGTTGTGGTACAAGTAATTATTTCCCGTCTTAGCATGTGTTTGTTCGAGGACGAACAAAGCTAAGTCTGGGGGGTTTGATAGTGATGATAGTTTACCGCTTTTCGATACGATTTCTCGGTGTTTTTAACAAATAAACTATTTGATTTGAAACATAAACTAATGGATTTCACATTTTTTTTTGTTTGCAAAGTGTTTTTGTGAAAACAATGCATTTTAGGTTGTAAATGGGCATTTTTCACCAAGTCCAACAAATCAACATCAGAAGTCCATGCCCGGATGAAGAAGATGTTTATTTTGGAATGAAGTGAGGAGTTAGGACAATCAAGCCACGTGAGTTAGCTTTCATATGGGTTTGGAATCGAGTCATTAGCCCTCAGGAGTAAGAAGTTAAGCCCAAATTACTGAAGGAGTATCCAGAAGCCCACAAGACATGAAGGCCCAATCGACCGGACCGGAGGTCCACCGATCGATCAAAACCCATTATGTCAGAGAAGGTTCGAGAACAAATTCAGATACGCACCGTTGCATTGGGAGAGATATTTGATTACATTGGAGATAAACTTAGAAGATACTAAATCTTCAGAAATGCGTTGAAAAATCTCAACCGATCGGTGAAGATAGCCACGACCGATCGATCAAGAGGAGATAAACACAAATATTTGGATTCTCATCCAAATATTCTTCCTGATTTATCTCTGCCAACATCTTGACCATCTCCCCTATAAATACAGAGGACTGAAGTCCGAGAGAAACATCAGAAATCTCTCTAAAGCTTCCAGGCATCCAGGCTAATAGTTTACCAGTTTCTTTCAGTTTCTTTATTTTATTTGTTTTGATCATTGCTTCAAGGAAGAAGTTTGTAATCTTTGCATTCCAGAGAAGCTATTTTGAACCCTGTTTTAATACAAGCAATTTTCATTGTCATCATGTTTAAGTAGATATGCAATAGGATTATGTAATGAGTAGTTTATAGGCTTACTTTCATATCAGAACTTAATATAAATCATAGGATAAACCTGCTACTAATACACCATTTGAGTAAGAGATCCAAAACTTGATAGTGAAAGTTTTACTATTTATAGTTTAGTAGAATTTGATTTCTTGAACTTAATGCCTAGATTAATTGGATGATCAGTCCATAGGTTCTCTTTCTGAAAAGATATATGTTAGAGTTAACTCGGATACCAATTGAACGAGACTAGCTAAGCCTGACCATATGGATAGTTAGTTAATAGTGATTTCAACTATATAGCCTAAACTAGGATTTACATAGATTACTACCCTGACTAATTCAAACCGTGATCCTATGATGCATTACCTGACTTCCTAACGCTTTTTATTATTAAATTCTCTCACGTTTTATTTTGTTTTAGTCGCTTCAGGCATTGATCGATCAACCACATAATCTGCCATCGACCGAAAGGTGTTTCAACCTATCGATCAGTTCATACGACCGATCGATCGTAACAAAAAACCATTTCATTTTGATGCTTAGCTCGAGTGAAGTTGGACGTGCTACTGTGTACAATCTGCTCTTTATAGATACGATCACTAAGTACTACTGCGAGACCTGTGCTCTTGCAGAAAATATTTTGAGCGAAAACTAATCACCATTATGAACTCATGCCTTCCGCAACATTATATGTCCCAACCTTTAAACCCACAAGTAGTACAATTCCAATTCAAACACATAAGCAAAGAAACGCATATATCAAAACTAAAAAATATCAATAAACAACTAACCATCTCTTTGGTCACTTTAACATAATGTGAATCTAGAACTAAACAGAACTCATCTACAATAGTTACTAGTAAGCAAAAAGGAAAAAAAAAAAAAATGGAGAAACTCATAACTAAACAGTAATCTTCAGTACACAAAGCCTAGGACAATTCAGGATCTAATACAATCCAAAAATATTTCAGATTATTAAAATCTTATTAATACAACTCTTCTCGTCACAAGTTGTGATAACTTTTTGGTGATGCTTATCTTAATTAACAGTTACGGCCTATGAAGAGAAGACACACCTCTAATATTTGTTCCCCTGAGGCAACTAACTCATACCGACAACTTACATTACACATTAGTGTAGACATGAAGAAAATGATTTTATATACCACTACGAATTGTTCATTAGGAATTGGTTATCCCATGAATGACAACAACATCCATAGATTGTTCAGCTCACGTAATCAACCAAACTAGAAATCACCAAATTGACTTCAAAATTAATCAAAACAACTATTCAGAAATTGTTAAAGAAAAGAGACAAAGAGAGATAGTGATAAAGAACACAAACAATAAACCGAGAACACATACAATAAACCCATAACACAAACAATAATCCAATACATTAATCAAGACATTGGGATAGTTTTCCCCATTTTAGTCAGAATTGAAACCCCAAATCTCTAATATAAATTACTTACAGATTCGTTTGACGAGGTTTCTCTTGATTATCTTCTTTACAGATCCCCTTTGTTATCAACAGAACTTGAAACCTCACAATATGAAAGACAAATTATAGTTAAGGGACTTAAATTGAAGAGGCTTAGTCAAGGAAAATGACTGATAAAACAAGAAATGAGATGGAGACATACCTTTTCTTGTTTCGGCTTGGTTCAGAGGAATGAGACGATGGAGAAATAAAAAAAATTAGTCGGAGACAGAGAGACCTAGCTCGGGATGAATCTAGGTCGATAGACAGCAAGAAGAGAATGAATTTAGTAGAGATTCTTAATGGCGAAGAGATTCGCCTATGAGGGATTGAGAAGATAAAAAAATGTTCTTTCTTTTTTTTACTATGAGTTTCTGAAATGGATCTTTATTTTGGCTAAGTGTTGAGCGGTACAAAGAGATTTAGCTTCCCGCTTGGTTATTTTAGCTAAAATTTGGCTAAGTGTTGGCGGCCCAAAGTGATTTGGCTTCCCACTTTGCTATTATAAAAGTTTAGCATTTCTAAAATGCTATGATATAAAGCCCATTTCCCAAAAAAAACATCTTTAATTGCAGTTGTGAAATTTGTGCTATCAATGTAAATTTTCCTTGAAGTGTTCACGACGGTCTAAACCCAACTCACGTTCCTTATTAGTGGGTGAACCATCCAACACTTCACAATGATAAAATTTTTTAATAGAATTAAGAAGTATACCATTTTTTTGTTGAAAAAATCGAAACATTGTTGAGAGTTGGTGGGTCAACTGACCCATATAAAATATAGAAAAATTGGTTTTGGCTATTAACAAATGTTGCTTTTTAAAGCAAATGGTTAGTGTTGCATCCCCTAAAATTTGAGATATTGGGTTCGATGACCCTTTTTCTCTTGTTTTTTATTTAAGTTTCAATAGTTATTATTTTCTAAACTGATATTTTCTTAAATGAATGTATTAATTTACGGTAATTTCTTTTTAAAAACAAAATTTATTATCATTTATGTTTAATTTTTTTTTTTGACCCAGCTAAAAAATATTCCTGGGTTTGCCACTGACCATATATATACAAATAACATATCAGACCAAAATATGAAAATTCTACGTCCATGATCCTTTGCTCCATTCATACATTTTGAATTTTTCTTTTCAGAATCGTTATTATTTCTCTGGTATTTTTCAATGCAATCGACATTGTTCTTAGCCTACAACATAAAAACGAGAAGAATTAAGCTTAAGCTTTGTTTTTGAAGATTCATTCTCTCAGATATTACAAAGCATTATCATAAATTCTTAGTCTTTTTATTCTTAAATAAAACACCATAGAACCTCATTGGCTGATCTAGATCCCTAATTATGGTCAAAATTCTCTTATCAAGAATAAAACTTTGGGTGTTGTCTTTAATCTTAATGTGCATATATACTTTTGACCCCTTTTATTAGAAAAAAACATACCAAAAACCATAATTTATATAGACAGAAGCTGTGGACATGTTACATTAATGTGTTTACGGCCTTAGATTTATTGAAGACTGATAAATTTATGAAAATATGTCTTCTAATATGTACTGAACATATTTCTTTATCGAATTTTCCTTTATTTTCTTAGCTATCTCGACAGTGTTATTGTATAGCTTACGAATATTCAATTCCTAACCAAACCGTTTTGTATTCGATTCAAATAATTTTAACAAAAAAAAATATTTGTATTTGAAACAGAATAATGTAATACCTTTATATCCAGAAAATCAAAACCAAATCCAAACATAGCTATACAGAAAAAAAAAAAAAAAAAAAAAAAA
>OVAP01001374.1:0-19748 GCA_900406295.1 Aurinia saxatilis | reverse complement strand
GGCCTACGTCCCCTTTGAAGGGATCAAGCCGAGCCCGTAGTTTTTTTTTTTTTTTGCGTATAGCCGAGTACCAAGTACTAATGATAGTACTTTTTGAAATTCCGAGCTTCCATGATAAGGGAATGACTCTGTCGTCCCTCGTGACGAGCTCGTACACACCAGGCTTCACGAAATTAGTGACGCAGTAAGGTCCCTTCCAGTGTGCACCGAGCTTGCCAGCGTTTGGTTCTGCAGTGTTCTGAAAAACTTCGCGTAGGACGAGGTCACCTTTGCGAAAACGCCGAGGGCGAACATGTGAATTGTAATTCTGAACGGCTTTTTTTTGTAGTTCTGAAGACGAACGAGTGCGTGATCTCGTCTTTCATCGAGGAAGTCGAGTTGATCAAGTAACCTGATGTTATTGACCTCCTCATCTTGGGGTGCAAGCTGCCGACGAAGTACAGGAAATTCCATCTCCGCCGGAATCACACACTCAGAGCCATAGACGAGGCCGAGGAGTCATTCGGTGTGATCATAAGACTCCATCTAATTCTTCCGCCCACCTACCTTTCTTAGCATCTAATTGTTTCTTCAGTCCATCCACAATCGCCTTGTTGATGGCCTCGGCTTGACCGTTACCTTGTGGGTAACGAGGAGTGGACTTGATGAGTCGGATTTTCCATTTTTCGCGAAATCCTTCAAACCGAGCAAAGATGAATTGTGACCCGTTTTCCATGACGATCTCGTGCGAAATGCCATGCCTACAGATGATGAATTTCCAGAAGAAGTGCTCTACCTGAGCATCCTTAATGCTGACGTAGGACTCGGCCTCGACCCACTTAGAGAAGTAATCACTGAGGACGAGGAGGAGTTTTTTTGTTTTGGAGTTAGGCATGGGTCCAATGATAACCATTGACCACCGCATGAAAGGGTAAGGAGATGAGACCGAGGACAATAGCTCGGCTGGTTGGTGTATCATCGAAGCATGCCGCTGGCATTTTTCGCACTTAGCTGCATACATTTCGCTATCGTGGAGCATCGTCGGCCAGAAGAAACCGTGGGTTTTGATCCTAATGGCAAGACTTCGACCACCTGAATGGTTTCCGCAAGATCCATCATGGATCTCCTGCATAACGCGCCGAGCTGCCTCACCTTCTACGCAGCGGAGAAGTGGTCCAGAGACAAAAATTGTAAATTTGTACTTTGACAATGGAGTATCGTGCAGCCTGATATCTCGGTCGCATCCGTAAGTAGAAGGAGTATTTCCTGCCTGGTCGGTTTCCATTGGAACAGGGCCAGCCTCTACCGGGAGCGGGTCGATTAATGCGACTTGATGAGTTACTTGGATACTTGGGACTTCGAGGAGCTCTACTGGAATTACTCGGTGGAAATCAGAGATTGATGCGGAGCCGAGGGCAACCAGTGCGTCGGCCGATGAATTCTCGAATCGTGGGATCCGAGTCAGAGTGAACTCGTCGAAGTCTGAGGCAAGATCTCGGACGATATTCAGGTATGCCTCCATCCGTTCCTCGCGAGTCGAGTAATCGCCATGGAACTGGTTGACGACGAGCTGAGAGTCGCAAAATGCATGTAGTCGGTGGACTTCCATTCCTCGAGCTAAGCGGAGTCCCGCGTTGGGGGCTTCGTATTTTGACTCATTGTTGGATGCTTCAAAGTTGAGTCGGAAAGATTGCTCCATGACCTCCCCGTTCGGAGCAGTTAGGCATATCCCGATGCATGATCCTAGTTTGGAGGAGCATGGACGTGCAACCAGGTCGGACTCAACGTTAGCTGAGGTGATGGGATGGGGAGATGTCGAGGGCAACGTAACCGGTTCGGACGTGTTTTTGATCAAGTCTTCCGAGAGTTATTTCTTCCGCGAAGTCGGCCAAGACGAAGTCGGAGAGAACTTGTGCCTTTGCTGCGGTACGCGGCCTATACTCGATATTGTACTCGCTGAGCTCGATTGCCCATTTGGCAAGACGACCAGATTGACTGGGACTGTGTAGGATAGCAGGTAGAGGGTACGATGATCGCATGAGATTGGAAGTAAGGACGCAGCTTCCGAGCCGAGATGACAACGGGGAGGGCCATTTTCTCCATTAGCGGGTAACGCGTCTGAGCACCTGTCAGGGATTGACTAACGTAGAAGACCGCTCGCTGTTTGTTGCCCTCTTCTCTGATCAAAACACTGTTGACTGCGGTAGCGGACACAGTGATGTACAAGAAAAAGAGGCTCTCTGTGTACAGGCTTTGAGAGGATTGGTGGAGTCTTGAGATACTGCTTCAACTGCTGAAAAGTGACTTCGCACTGGTCAGTCCAAACTATCAATTTTGTGTCTCGGAGGGTCTTATAAAAGGGGAGACACTTATCTGTTGATCGAGAGATGAACCGATTAAGAGCTGCTATCTGTCCCGTAAGTCGTAGGATGTGCTTTGCCTTTATAGGCGACTGGATATACTCAATGGCTTTGATCTGCTTGGGACTCGCTTCGATACCACGCTTAGTGACCAGGTAACCGAGGAACTCTCCTGATTCTACTCCAAATCGACACTTGGTCGGATTGAGCTTCATGTTGTACGAGTTGAGCTTCTGGAAACACTCGTCCGGGTGGCGAACATGGTCGGAGGCTTTTAAGGATTTGACCAGCATGTCGTCGATGTAGACCTCCATGGTTTTGCCCAGCTGTTCTGCAAACATTCTGTTCACCAAGCGGTGGTATGTAGCTCCAGCGTTTTTTAGCCCGAAAGGCATTACTTTGTAACAGTAGGTTCCTCGATCAGTCATGAATGTTGTTTTTACGCGATCGTTGGGATGCATAAAGATCTGATTATAACTAGAGAATGCATCCATAAAGCTTAGCAGTTCGTTCCCGGCGGTTTCTTCAACAAGTCGATCAATACGTGGGAGTGGAAAGCTGTCTTTGGGACATGCTTTGTTCAAGTCTGTAAAGTACACACATTCTCGCCACTTCCCGTTTTTCTTTTTGACGACCACCGGGTTCGCGATCCAGCCTGGGTACTTAGATTCCATTATGGATCCAACCTTTAGTAGGCTATCAACTTCAGCGTTGACTCCTGCAGCTCGTTCATCACCTAGCTTACGTCGTTTCTTCTTAACAGGTTTGAAAGAGGAATCGACGTTCAACTCGTGGCAAGCTATCTGTGTGCTTATTCCAGGCATATTCTCGGTTGTCCAGGCAAATGTGTTCGCATTCCGTTTAAGTAATTTGATGATCTCTGGACGAAGAGGTTCCTGAAGTTGACTGCCGATCTCCACACAACGCTCGGGGTGCTCGTCATCGATTGGCACCGGTAATATGTAGTCTCCGTTTTTCGGCTCTTTTGGAGACTCTGCAAGCTGTAATGCTATAAGACCTTTGACAGTTGCTTGTCATTGTCATGATCGGCGCGGCTCTTTTTTGCCTCGGGCGCCGGTCTTCGGTCAGTTACCGGGGATCTAAATTTGTGCTCGGCCAAGAGGCAACCCTAGATTCTCGCTGGCTTCCCCGAATCGTCCCAATCCCCATCGTCATCGGGAACTTTACGCACAAGTGGTAGGGAGAAGGTACGGCTTTCATTGCGCGCGTTCAACCACGATGTGTCGAGGATGATATTATAGATTGTTGGGTGGTCTACAACCTAGAAATCCACGATCTTGGTTACACCAGAGCCTAAACTGGAAGCTTGATTGTTCCCAGCGTCATCGTCGTTTCACCAGAGAACCCTGTCAATGGCTTGGGACTTGAAGTCACCTCTGTGAGAGAGATGTTCATCCTGCGAAGGGTTTCTCGGAAGATCACGTCCACTGTGCTCCGGTGTCGATTAGGATTCGAGCTACTTCGAAATCTTTGACGAGGAGTTCAATTACCAGAGGGTCGTTATGAGGATGAGCGATTCCCCTGGCGTCTCTGGCTTTGAAGGACATGTTGTGGTCGGGGATATCCCGGTCGGACCTGACTCTTGAGACGGAGTCGGCCTGCCGCTGGAAGGCTTTGATTGAAGATACTGTATCGAAGTAGTACTGTGATCCGCCCATGATCATATTAATCCGAGGTCGAGGGCCTCGCTGCTGGTCACCTTCTTCTCCTCTATTGCGTTTAGCCGCATCGTTCTGCTGTGGAGCTGGTCGGGTGTCATCCTTCTTTGATCCTGGGAAATCTTTCACACTGAAGACTCCTAGTTTTTCCTCGGCCAGACACTTAACCAAGAGGGCTCCCAAAACCTTGCAATTAGCAGTGATATGCCCCTTGTTCTAGTAATGGTCACAGGAGGCGTTCTCGTCTTAGGCGTTCTAGAGGAGTCACTGGTTTGAGCGTCCTCGTCCTCGGCCGCCTGTTCGACCGCCACCTCGGCCTCGACCTCGTCCTTGGCTTCTCTCTGGTGTTTCCTCGGTGTAATAGCATTCATCGTCTTCCGGGTGATCCACGAGGTAGTTGTGGAAACCACTCTGAGACGACCCTTCATGGTCGATATAGCGGTCGGTGGCTGTCTTTGTTCGCGTAGATTGTTGTGGTGCAGAAGATGTTGGTCAGCTCGTCGACCGTCCTTGCTTTGTTTGGAGAGTTAGCATCTCTTCTTCGCCCGCTGTACCCGATAGCTCGCTGAAGAGCTTCTTGGATGGTGACGATCAGTCGTTTCGCCAGAGATCAGCGAAATTTACCAGTGAATAACAGTGCATGTTTTAGGGCTTCAAGCGTGGCTTCGTCGTCCATACCATCGATCTGTGTCAATGTAGACTTGAATCTGACTATGAAGTCACGCAGTGATTCGATCTGTGCTTGTCGGATGTTCCACATNGCCAGGAACTTGCTCTGGAGGGTGTCGAAGTTGTCCACTGAATATGGTTCCAACTTTATGAACCAGCGGAGTGCTGCTCCGTCCAAGTGTTCGGCTAAAAGGAGGCAAAGACCGGCATCCCTTTGCCCTTGTGGGAATTTTGCCCTGTTCATGGCTACATGGAACGCAACAAGATGGGCTTTAGGGTCGGTGGAACCCTTGAAGATCGGGATCTTCATCTTTCCAGGATCAGGTATGTTCACCGCTATGATGGCTGGAGTGAAGGGAGTTCTCCTCGCCTCCTCTAACATCCGATCAATCACGGGAGCCGAAGAAGTCGCTCGGTGAACCTGGTTTTGGACTGCTCTAAAACCGTCATTGGTCTCGCATCTCTTCGAGCTCGATGCGGAGATCGCGATGCTCGGTTTCCTCATAAGGATCATGGTCGTCATCAAAAACCTCTATTCTGTTTGCGCCGGTCTCGAGATCGGGGGCTTGCTTGTCGTTAGGATCAGTGGACGCATCACCCTCGGCTTCCTTCCTAGCCTCCTCGTCCGTATTCTTAGCTGGTTCACGGTTAACAATTGTCTTGCTAGGCGTCGAAACTCCTTGTCTTGGAGGTGGAGGAGAAAGACGAGTGGGATTTAGGATCCTGAAAGTGTTGGAAGGTGTTTGGAAGCCGTCATAAAAATTGAGAGAGCTTCGAGCGTTAGTTGGAATTTTTTTTTTTGCGGTTTTCGTGTAGCGGCCAATTGGGTAGAGATCGTGAGGATGCCGAGGTTTGTTTTCTCCTGCTGGGCAGCTCTCTGAGCGAGGTCGGCCAAGGTGGCCGCGACTGCTTCTGGGTTCACCTCGACACGCTCTACTCCCTGGTCGTCGGTTACGGTACGTGTGATGGTGAACGGCGTGACCGTTTCCGGTTGACGGCCTTCGAAAGGATTTTGCTGCTCGTCTGACATTATTTTTTTCTAGGATTTTGGTTTGTGAGAAAAGAAAATAATTTGGAGAAGAATGTGAATTTGTTTTGCGTCTATTAAAATTAAAGGAAAAGAGATAAAGTAAAAGGTATTTTTGACAATATTACATATATTATACAGAACCATCACCAACAATTGGTTATACGATGAATTATGCAATTTTTTTTGTTACTCTAGCCAATTCTCCAATTTAATATCCAACAAATCAAATAATAAATACTTATTTTTCACCTATATGTATATGATTTGTGTGAACACCCTACTCCCAGTACACAAATATAGAGCCGCGGGGCCTAGGGAAAAAAGTGTGAAGAATGACGTAATGAGCATAAAAAATAGCATTCGTGTTTTCGTATGATTCGTTTAACCATATCTACTTCCAATTTTATACTTGGATGATATAAAATGTTGCTAATTATCATTAATTTATCCGTGGTTACCAAACGAAACATGTGAAACAAATTATTGGTTTGAAAAATAAACTCACCTAATTGTTCGTGTATTTATTGTTTTTGTTGGAAGGGAAGTTTTTACAATTCTGTTTGAGAGAGAAGTCAAAACACGGGTATTTTTTCTATGTGGAGCTTTTATACTGTAACTCTGTAAGTAACAGGATCTTTGCTTCAACTACTCCCACTTTTTACAATTTAGTAGTGTAGTTTTCTTCTTCCATTTTGCATTCTCTGTATAAACACACGGGACACGGGACACAGTCTCCGTCACGACGACAATGGTCATGACATTGATGTTTCTTCTTCTTCTACCTCTGGTTTTAACTTCCTCTCTGTCCATTCCACTCGGATCTACTCTTGATGCCTCAAACCTGAACCACTCATGGTTTTCTCCCAATTCTGCCTTCTCCGTCTCCTTCATCCCCGCCCCGTTTCCAGGCTCTTTCCTCTCCGCCGTCGTGTTCTCCGACACTCTCCCTATCTGGTCTGCCGGAACAGTCGATTCCGGTGGAACTCTCCGCCTTCTCCGTTCCGGCTCTCTTCGTCTACTTAACGGCTCCGGCGCTACTGTTTGGGACTCCGGCACCGACAATCTTGGAGTCGCCTCCGCCTCACTGGACGATTCTGGAAACCTGGTCCTTCTCAGTCGCAAAAACTTGACCCTCTGGTCTTCCTTTGCTCACCCCTGCGACCTCATCGTCCCCACCCAGAATTTCACTGTCGGTATGTCTCTCCGGTCTGCTTCCTACTCGTTTCACCTCTCGGAGAATGGGAATCTTAATCTTAAGTGGAACGATACTGTAGTTTACTGGAACCAAGCCCTTAATGCCAGTCTCTCTTCTCCCACTTTTGTGTTGCAACCTAATGGAGTCGCCTCTATTTTTGATTCTACATTGCCAAAGGGCGGCGTAATCTCCGTTTACAGTAGCGACTATGGAGAAGGCCATGATTTGTTTAGGTTTTTGAGGTTAGACGACGATGGCAATCTCAGAATCTACAGTATTTCCAGAGGCGGTGCGATTCAAACGCCCAGATGGGTTGCGGTAGTTGATCAGTGTCAAGTCTTTGGTTTCTGTGGCAACTTTGGGATTTGTAGATACGATGATTTCGGCCCCAAATGCCACTGTCCATCCCACAATTTTGTTCCTGTCCATGTGAATAGTATGAGGAAAGGCTGTAGGAGAAAAGTGGAGCTTCAAGACTGTCATGGTCACGAAGCCATGCTTGATTTGGACCACACTAGCTTCTTGACCTACCCACCTCAAGTGTCTTCTCAGCGTTTTACTCTCGGGATAGAGGCCTGCCGTGTCAATTGTCTTGTTGGGGGTTTATGTGTTGCTTCTGTTCCAATGGCTGATGGATCTGGCCTTTGTTATCTTAAGCCACCTGGTTTTCTTTCTGGCTACAACCACCCTTCACTTCCCACTACCTCTTCTTTGAAGGTTTGTAAACCAGTTCTACCTCAGTCTTCTGTAACAACGGGGAACAAAACTGACCCACAATGGAGAATCATTGCGTTTGTTGTCATACTCACGCTTCTGGGTTTGGTTGCACTAGAGGGAGCTTTGTTGTTGTGGTGCTGCACAAACAATCTTTCTTTTGGAGCTTTTTCTTCTCACCACGCTTTGCTTGAGTATGCATCTACTGCACCTGTGAGGTTCTCTTACAAGGAGTTGCAGCGTTGCACAAAAGGTTTCAAGGAGAAGCTTGGGGCTGGAGGTTTTGGTGCTGTGTACAAAGGCATGCTCGCAAACAGAAGCGCGATTGCCGTGAAACGATTGGAGGGGATAGAACAAGGAGAGAAGCAGTTTAGGATGGAGGTTGCCACCATAGGCAGCACACATCATTTGAATCTAGTCAGGTTGATAGGTTTCTGCTCTCAAGGACGCCACAGGCTTCTCGTCTATGAGTTTATGAAAAATGGGTCGCTCGACACCTTCCTTTTCACGGCTGAATCTGGCAGATCACTGAATTGGGAGTTTCGGTTTTCCATTGCCCTTGGAACCGCAAAGGCAATTCTTTACCTCCATGAGGAGTGCCCTGATTGCATTGTACACTGCGATATCAAACCTGAGAACATTCTCTTGGATGAAAACTTCAATGCGAAAGTGTCAGATTTTGGACTTGCCAAACTCGTGCCAAATGACTCTAGGTATCAGAACCTGAGCTGTGTCAGAGGAACCAGAGGGTACCTAGCGCCAGAATGGCTAGCAAACCTTCCAATAACCTCGAAATCTGATGTCTACAGCTATGGAATGGTTCTGTTGGAGATTGTGAGTGGAAGACGGAATTTTGAAGTATCAGAAGCAACAAACCACAAGAAATTCTCAAACTGGGCATACGAGGAATTTGAGAAGGGTAACAGTGAAGGAATCTTAGACAAATGTCTTCACACAGATGAAGCAGCTGATATGGAACAAGTGACAAGGATGGTTCAGGCCAGTTTCTGGTGCATACAAAAGCACCCGTCTGAAAGGCCCTCCATGGGGAAAGTAGTGCAGATGTTGGAAGGAATCGTGGAGATGAGCAAGCCAGTTGATCCAAATGCTTTACCCGAGATGTCGATTACAAGAAATAGCTAGAACACCAGAGGCTGCTATGTGAACAGGGTTTCAGGGTTGGTCGCATCAGCTTGGCTCAAATTTCGTCTTCATTGCACGAATCTGTGACTGGCTGAACTATCTTTCAAAATCCTGATAAAAAAAAAAAACATGATCTGATATAAAGCAGAATAGCGTGAAAGAAACAAGAAGGATTATGTGCTGCTTCTTCTAGATACAAAATATATTGTAGTAATTACAATATATTTTCTATACTTCTGTTAGAAGAAAGATATCCAGGATAAGGAGTCTAGTTTGGGAACTCGATAACAATTCAAAGTCTGCAACTGTAAGGAATTTTGTTTTTCCTTTACCATCTTGATTCCTTTATCGGAGGATTCCAAGTTTAGCGAGAAACGTACACTACACACAACATTAATGAAAAGTAGAGATCTAAGCAAAATTGTGTCCCGAGGTAACAATGACCAAAACCAGATATCTTGTATTCTCTTACCCATCATTTTGCTCCCGCTATTCGTTTCCCTCTCCATTATCTGAATATTGCTCCTTTCTTCGCAATGCCAAGAGCATAGATGGAGCTGAGAAATGGGAAAGATTCTGTGAGGAAGTATTAGGGAAAAGCATGGCTGGGATCACTTTTTTCGTTTTGTTCAAACAGGTGGTACCCACTGCTCTCTTTACTTCTTGAAAGATTGTATTATCTTGCATAGATTAGGCTGTTTTACTTATTGTTGGGGATGTTTTGACTCATATTTTGTAATGATAGAACTTATGCCTGCAGAAATTTATTTATGGCTCATCTTTACAAACTCATGTTTTTGTTGCTTGTTATATTTTATGTTAAGATGATTTTAACAAGTCTGGAAGTCTTAAATTGTACTATTTATCTATGTTGAACCCACCACTGTATAAACTCTATCTTTCTCACTAAGTGACGACGCCTTGAGATGGAAATGGCTTTCTCCGAATGGTTAAGAATCATTCTGAGTATCAGATTATAATGGCCACAGTCACACATAGCAATAGGATAAACCATCATTTTATATGAAGAAAACACGCATACAATGATTAGGTAACGAATAGTAGTCGATGACCAATCCTCGTCAGAAACTATGAATCACAAATGACCACTCAAATTTTATCTGAATAGTCAGTCAGCCCTGAGCATTTTATCAATATGATGATTACACCGAGTTCGACACGTGTAACTCATATTCCACGTGAACTGCTTCAAGTATTTGATGATCCCACACACTAGCTCTCGCCTCTCTCTGACTTCCACGAACAACGAGTAGTCCACCATGCTTACACTCTGCAGTTTTGGTTTGGCCCTATTCAAAAACAATCCAGATTTCATTTTTTACCACATAAAAAAAATAAGATATATATATAAAATAACTATATAGTATAGAAAAATAACAGTAATTTTAGANAACTATATAGTATAGAAAAGTAACAGTAATTTTAGACTAAAATCAATTTTTTTTATATTTTTAATGTATATTTTCAATGTTATGAAAAATTATTAAAAAGTTTTTTTAAAAGATTATTAATATTAATAATGTTAATAGATGATTTTTTGNTCCACCATGCTTACACTCTGCAGTTTTGGTTTGGCCCTATTCAAAAACAATCCAGATTTCATTTTTTACCACATAAAAAAAATAAGATATATATATAAAATAACTATATAGTATAGAAAAATAACAGTAATTTTAGACTAAAATCAATTTTTTTATATTTTTAATGTATATTTTCAATGTTATGAAAAATTATTAAAAAGTTTTTTTAAAAGATTATTAATATTAATAATGTTAATAGATGATTTTTTGTTTGTTATTCTTCTATACAACACAATATTTTGTTATTTCTTCTATAACTACTCAATTAAAAATAAAATAAAATAGGGATCTTTATAATTTTGGAGGCCCCATTCAAATGTATCATAATCATATGCTCAGATCCAGCTCTGACTGAGACTGCAAACCGGCTAATATTCCGCATTTATGAAGCTAGTTTTTATTAAGCCAGTCTTATTTTTTAAGCCTCTGAGCAAACTCTAATTTTGCTTTCAGTGGAAGCAAACTCTTAAGGTGATGGCTGCTTCTTGGCATTACTGGTTCATTTTACTGGATATAGAAGGATATAAAGCTTATTCAACAAATATGTTACAAAGCAAAACAATGTTACGTGATAAGCCTCTGAGCAAAACCTAATTTGCTTTGGAGATTCTTGAATAGTTTTATTACTCATGACTATTTCTTGGAGTGTCTCTGGGCAAAGTTCTGTAGCCTTGAAAGTCCATCTATGAGGAGATCGAGCTCAACTGCAAAGGTGATACGTAGCCAGTTCTTAAGCCCAACACCACGACCTACAAGAACCACATCATTTATTTAAAGTGTCCACAAAGCTCATAAACAGGAAAATCATATTAGACCTGGTAGGATAATAACGGATTCCTCTTTAGCCAACTTGGAGCAGAAGTCCAAATCATCACTGATATCTTCGAGCAGCGAAAGATTTAACTTCACCTGCACCAACAAACCGACTAGCCTCTGAGTTTTGAGCTTGACCAATGAAAAGTCATACTCAAGTCGACTACTTACCATTGTGAACATTGAGCCCTCAGGTTTGCAGGGACAAGTGATGCAGGGGATCTTCATAATCTCCTTGTAACAAATCTCTGCACATTCTCTCACCAATTCAAGTTTCGAAGAGAAGAATTCTTCTTTCGTATTCCCAATGATATCAGGGATTGCGCCCTGGCTCAGATGGAGAACAAAAACCAAAAATCCTTTAATGAAAAAGGCATGTATTATGGCAGATATGATTCAACACCACAGGCATACCTCAATGAAGGTTGCAGGATCCGTAGACATGTTGAGAACGTTGGCAAGAGTTTGAATAAACTGATAGAAAAAGAAACGGAGATTGATCAGAGACACATTGTTGAGTAGAGAGTAATGAAGGGAACAAAATATAGGTGAACAAACCCCAGAATCTTTCACAGGGCCGGCCCAACAAATATTAAAACATTTGGCTGCCTAAAGAAAAAGAAAAAATATATGCCCTCAATATTATTCGAACTCTGGTTGATTTACAACCAATGATAACAGAACCATTAGACCACAATAAAGAATTTGTTCAATTTTGTTGCCCCAAATTCTTATTAAAATTTTGGTGCCTAAAGCTTGTGCTTCTTTTTTTTAGCCTCGGGCCGGGCCTGATCTTTCATGATGTTAAGAGGGTCAAGAGTGACCATCCAGCCAAGCCTCCAGCCCGGAACAAACCATGTTTTAGAGATGGCGCCTAACACAATTACCGGCACAATCTCAGCAAACTCGGCCATGGAGACAAAGGGTTTGTCAGCAAAGGCAAAGTGGTGGTAGACTTCGTCTGCGATGACAAGTATACCAAGCTTGCAAGCCGTCTCTGCAATCTTCACCCACCATTAAACATAAATTTACATGAGGAGGGACAACTCTGGAGTAATAAAAGCCAAAAGGAAGAAAAGGAGAGACCTTTTGAAGATGTTGAGGAGAGAAAACGTTTCCACAAGGGTTGCAGGGGTTGACAAGAACCAAAGCGACGGTTCTGTCATCGGCAAGAGCTTCGATAGCATGGAGATCAACATCCCAACCGTTTTCTGGGAGGAGGTCAAAGTAACGGACCTCGAGCTGGCTGAAAGACGCTCGGGAGTCATACATGGGGTAAGTGGGCCTGGGCAGAAGAATGTTAGCCCCAGGGGTCGCTAGTGCGGAGATCAACATCTCGATGGCTTGCACACAACCAGCTGTGAGATGAACATCATCTGGAGATATCTGGTAAGACAGACCGCGGGAGAGGTACTCTGCAACAGCCCTGTTTAAAATCAAGACAATTCTTACGTACGTTGACTCACCAAACACAAGAAGAAGAAGAAGCAATCTATCCTTACTTCCTGGCGACAGGTTGACCGGAAGTCGTAGAATAGTTATTAAACTTGGCCGAGCGGACAGCGTCACAGATGGCTTCCACGGCGGCTGGATCGGTGCTGAAACGCGGGAACGGAGAAGGATCGCCATGTCCGAGGGGGACGACGGGTCTGCTGTCCCCGCCGTCCAGACTACTCACCAAAGTCTTCAGATATTCACGAATACTCAGAGAGCTAGACCGTTCCACCACTTCGTTAGCTCCGAAGTTCCATCGCTTGCTTCCTGCAACTTCTCCCATTTTCTTCTTTGTTTAATTATCATTTCATCTTTATGATCAATATAAATATCATTTAAGTTTGTCTTTGTTTATTATTTTCTTCTGATGGGTGGTGCTGCTTCGTAAATTATTACTTCATCTTAATGATTTATAGTACATTTTAAGTCTATCTTCAAACTGTTAATTTTTAATGTAACATCGTCATCACTCGTCGGCAATTCAATTTCAGATACACACAAGATATAAATGGGTGTATATTTTAGGTGCTTCAAACTCTGCAATGCAATTGGTGTACAGATAGAGGAATAAATATCGGTATAATTTATGGTTGTTAAAAATTATGGATCTACAAAAGAGTGAAAAATATGAGCATAACATTATTATTCCTCTAGACACTATTATTCCACCTATTTTTAATTATTCTATTTTAATGTTTTTCTAAATTGTATCCAGTTGCAGCCATATTATAGGGTAGTTTTGAATTTGTAATTAGTTTTTAGGNAAAAATTATGGATCTACAAAAGAGTGAAAAATATGAGCATAACATTATTATTCCTCTAGACACTATTATTCCACCTATTTTTAATTATTCTATTTTAATGTTTTCTAAATTGTATCCAATTGCAGCCATATTATAGGGTAGTTTTGAATTTGTAATTAGTTTTTAGTTAGTTTTGAGTTTGCAATTAGTTTTTAGGTGGTTTTACTTTGTTTTTCCAATTCGAAATTCTTGTTATATCCAATTGTTTTGGCATTAAAAACATAAACCATTTTGGTTTAATGGGTATATATTTTGGTTTAGTGGACATAAAACGTAAAAAACAGATTTATCACGGTGAAAGAGTTGATTCATTTCTCGTGATCATTCTCAATAATGTGATATTGGATTCATCCACTTTGAAAATCATCCACCATCCAGTTTTCAATCATCCACTNTTTTGCGTGGAAACCGGCCCTCGCAAACGACGTGCTTTCTTGTAGTGTGATTATGAAATATATGAAAACTATATATTCCTAACTGATTTTCATTTATTATTTTATAAACAACTACATGGCCAAAATTGAAAACATAATACTTGATAAGTATTGTATATGATTTTTTTCTAACCTAAATTCCCAAAAGTAGAGAAAACGATTCTAGTGTTCATCACTATTATTCTCCACACCAAGAAAGAAGATAAATGATTGTCAAAATGGATGGTGGGTGAACTATTTGTCAAAATGGATTGTGATATTGGACGGTAAATGGTCCAAAAAGTGGATGGTGGATGCTCTTCAAAGTGGACGGTGGATGGTGGATGATCATCAAAATAGACGATAGATTGTGATATTGGACGGTGAATAATAACATAGTGGATGGTGTACGACAAAGAATTGTTTTTGAAAAGCGTGGTGCATGAGACAAAAAAGGATCTTTAAAGATAATTTTACGTTACTCCATCACATACCAAACTTCCGAAAACAAGATTTGCGTAAACCAACATAATCACTAGCTTCCAAAGCAACGAAGATGCTGCAGAAACCACCATAATTCCTAACTAAAAATGAAAACATTGAGAACTCGGTATCAATCAGTGAATCACAATAGAAAATGGGGAGGTGACCTCGAGAGCAGGATTTAAGAAGAAAGGTGTCAATGACGTTTCTGGAATTTGGTGTCAATGAAGAACCGTAGATTGATGAATTGGGGAAAACGAAAAAAAATTGTACAATTCTCTGTTTCTTTTTCTTCTTTTTATCGCGTATATATGTTTGTAGAATTTGGTTTTAATTGTTTTAGTTTTGTTTATTGGTTTGAATTACTTACATTCAGTTTAGTTTGATTCATAACAAAAAAATTATTAATATCAATTAAAGGTTAAATAAGTCATTTTATTAGAGTAAAACTACCCATTTAGCAAAGAGTTTAAAAACTACCTTTTTAGCAAATTATAAACTCAATAACAACCCTATTCACCAATTTTTTCATGTCTAAATCAAATCTTTCCTTTTATCTTGGAATAAAAATGAGTTTTCGTTAAAATAAAGAAGAAATCAAGACTTATACTATCAACACACACTTTGATGCGGAGATCGGGAGCTGAACCAACTAATAGGAGTATGGGTCGATGAGGCCGGGAGGCATAGGTCGACCCCATTTTTCTCTCTCTTTTTTTTTTTTTTTTGTCAATAGCACCTTGTAAATTGGTGAATTCAACAAAAAAAATCTAACAGAAAATAGTTTTCATATGATAAAAAAGATTTAAAAATCTAAATCTTTTGTTAAACTTATCTGCTTTGCAATTTTTTTATATCGTCAAAATTTTTATTGATACGGAAATAATATGGATTTTAGTTGATTTTCTATTTCAGCTGAGAAAATAATATGGATTTGTTGATTTTCTCAAGGATTCGTCACTGAATTTGGATTTAGCTTTACGTTTGATTCTTGTTTTATTTCATATTTATTCAAATCGATATGCTTTACAATTTAAAGTGTGTGAAATATGAAAAACTGGAAGAGAGAGTAAACATGTATTCCTAAACTTTACAAATTCTCTTATATGGATAAAAAAAGGATAGTTTAGTAAAATCATGATTCATTTACATGAAATTTTAATATCTAATAAAATTGCATTATATATAGGAAATTTTAGGCCATAGGGTAGTTTTAAGTTTGTAATTAATTTTTAGGTAGTTTTGAGTTTGTAATTAGTTTACTGGATGGTGGATAAGCTTCAAGATGGATGCAGGATAATGGATGATGGAAGATTGCAAAAATGGATGGTGGATGATCAAACTGGATGGTGGATGAGTGTCAATGTGGATGGTGGATGATGGAAGATTGCCAAAATGGATATGGTGGATGGTGAATGGTGGAATAGTATCAAAGTGGATGATAGATTATAGAAGAATACCAAAATGGATAGTGGATGGTGGATGACAATGAAACTGATGGTGGCTTTTTATTGTATGTATTGCCATAATTTATTTTTATTCATTGGTTTGATTTACTTAGTTTCGGTTTAGTTTGATATTTAACCTAAAATTATTATTATCAATTCAAGGCTAAGAAAGTCATTTTATTAGACTAAAACTATCCATTGAGCAAAGATCTAAAAAATTACCCTTTTAGCAAATTATAACCTAAAAAACTACCATATTCACAATTTTTTTTCTTATATACAACATGACTGGGAAAACCAAACTATCAAATTTGGTACTTGTGTTATGTTACTTATTTATTCTTTATTTTGGAATTTCTATATGACTTACTTACCTATATATGTTAATTTTATTTATTTTAATATTAATTTGGTTATGTTTAATTAGTAAAATTTAGTAATTTTCTAAGTTTTGGTACAATTCTTGTGGATTTAGAGATTTTGGAGGTTTCAGTTGAGTTGTTTTTATTCCCATTTGGTTATTTTGAAGATTTTAGAGATTTTGGTTCGGTCTATTGGGTTTTTTTGGTTATTTTAGTGATTTTATATACTTTGGTTCAAATTTTTTTGGTTCTTTCAGTTGTTTAATCTAATCAAACGGAACCGTAACATTTTGACTCCTTTATGGTTCTCCACATTTTGAATTCGAACTAATCGAAACCAAATTCCTTAAAAAAATTCTAAACACCTAAAACCAAATACCTCGAGAACTAAAAAACTGAACAGAAACTGAATCCGCAGGCCTAACTAAAAGAAAATAGGTGGTTTTGTCTAATAAAAATTTGTGACTAAACGGACTTATTAATATACTTGTGGCACTAAAAGAAAACCGGAAAATGGGATTTGATCCTCTTTCACTCATTTTGGAACAGAGATATGATGGCCACGTGTCAGGCCCTGGTTCCGTCTGAAAGCACAGCCTAATCCTTGTGAAACCTCCAGACAAGATAAACCTTGTATTCTCCACCGTCGATCATTCCTCATGTGCAAATCTATACCGTCCGTGTTTTATGCCCCAAACCTTACCTTGTCCTTCCTACTCCTCTCGTCTTCGAGAAATCGCAAAATCCCCCCAATGGCGTCTCTTCAGCAAACTCTGTTCTCTCTTCAGTCGAAAGTACCGCCTTCCTCATTCCAAATCGCGAGATCTGTGCCGATGAAGAAGAGCTTCTTACCACTCCGGATGGGCGGGGCGAGAATGTCAGCGACGGCGGCGGGAAGCTACGCGATGGCTCTGGCAGACGTGGCGAAGCGTAGCGACACTCTGGAGTTGACGAGCGCGGATGTGGAGAAGCTGGAGAAGGTATTCTCAGATCCGCAGGTACTCAACTTCTTCGCGAATCCAACGGTGGAGGTGGAGAAGAAACGTCTGGTGATCGACGACATCGTCAAATCATCTTCGCTTCAGGTCCACACTTCCAACTTCCTCAACGTCTTGATTGATGCCAATCGGATCAACATAGTGACGGAGATCGTCAAAGAGTTCGAGATAGTGTACAACAAGATCACCGATACGCAATTGGCGGAGGTCAGGTCGGTGGTCAAACTGGAGCCGCCTCAACTTGCTCAGATCGCCAAGCAGGTCCAGAAGCTGACCGGAGCCAAGAACGTGCGTGTTAAGACTGTTATTGATCCCTCTCTTGTGGCTGGCTTTACCATCCGCTATGGTGATTCTGGGTCCAAGCTTATCGACATGAGTGTTAAGAAGCAGCTTGAGGATATTGCTGCTCAGCTTGAACTCGGCGAGATTCAGTTAGCTACTTGATCATTCCTGTATTATTTTCTCTCTCTTTTCCCTCAATATCATTCATCACCTCATAATATATTCATCTTCCTCATTATGTTCCGCATAAACACAATACACCATTCACAAGGTTTTGGTTCGTAAGTTTGTCTAAAACAAGCGGCTAGTATAGTAATCTCATACCGTAAGTTGTTAATATCATCGTGCCATTTCTTCTTATTCATAACATCATAATATCAACGAGGCTTTTGGGCATCAGACAAGACATGGAGTTCCTCAATTCCGCAGCTTCTTGTTTGTGAGAGACCAGCAACCATTTTTTTCTTGTAAAACCAGGGAGAGTTGTTTGATTGTTGCTGCTCCTTGCCAAGAGTTATAACCCGTTTTAGCACTATATTCCCCTGATTTGTCTACCAACCAAGCCCTCGAATCCTTGGCTTGGTAAGTGCATGTTTAACACTTGGGACATTAATTCATCGGCATTATCAAACATAAATGTGGAATCTAGTGGATATGTCCATCAACTATATGTGACCATCAAGTCAATACATCCATAAACTCATGTCTCTATTAAGACCACAAAGTAACTAAAAATTTACACGGTGGNGACCATCAAGTCAATACATCCATAAACTCATGTCTCTATTAAGACCACAAAGTAACTAAAAATTTACATGGTGATTGATCAGCCCATAAATATCTCCTTGTACAGGTTCCAAATTATCTGGCTGGTGAAAGCCATATCATCAACTTGTCTTCTGAACAAGTTTCATATAAGATATTATTAGGAATAATCTTCTCCACTAAATGTCTCTATGAATTATTTTTTTTCATTATATAACTGCATCATTAATTCAGTATAACCAGTCCGGTTAAGCCAAACAATTAAATTTTGGTAAATTTCTAGTTTTCTCTTCATTAATAAGCTTTTGCTGTAAACTTAACTGTTCGTAAACTTCTGGTTACATTTTATCTCATCTTTAAAATAACAAGCACATAAAAATAACTCAATAAGATAGTAAAAAAATCAATCATAAAATGCATAAAACCATATTGGTAAATATAAATCATTAAAAAAAATTCTATTCTTAAAATAACAATAATTAAATCTGAGAGTGATTCATTTCATTCGGGGGACACATCAACTTCAAGTTGTATCAGCTAAATCAAAATAATCATTACATTTTTATTGTCCACTTCTGGTGGAAATACGAGTTAGCGGAAGAAATTCTTTGTCTTAACTTGAACTTTGACCATATAAAGTAACATTTGCAACCATTGCTATAGCCACTTTTTTGGTAGATNAAATTCTATTCTTAAAATAACAATAATTAAATCTGAGAGTGATTCATTTCATTCGGGGGACACATCAACTTCAAGTTGTATCAGCTAAATCAAAATAATCATTACATTTTTATTGTCCACTTCTGGTGGAAATACGAGTTAGCGGAAGAAAGTCTTTGTCTTAACTTGAACTTTGACCATATAAAGTAACATTTGCAACCATTGCTATAGCCACTTTTTTGGTAGATTTTTTTTTTGTGTGGCTTTACATACAATATCAAATTTTAGTGATAACACCTTCCATTAAGATTGTCACTTATTGTCTATAAGAGGCTTTTTTTTAATTCTCTCCCTCGAGATAATGAAATTTCATGTTCCTTTATCTCGAATTGAATCTCACAATCATCAAAGATACATTTAATAACACCATAAAAATCAATCACCTCAAGATCTCACCACTATGCATTATTCATTAATATAATGCTATTAAACTAGTTCTTAAGCAATCATAAAAAAAATCAGATAACATGCATGAGGGAATTTTGTTATTACGTACTAAAAAGTAAGCACAAATATCCAGTGTAAAATTCGGTTATATAACCTTTATGAATTTTAAATAAATTTTTTTATATACAGATATCCATACCAAAACATAATTCATAATTAAAATCTTTTTTTTTCTTTTTTAAAGAGATCTAATGACAAAATCATATAGATCCAGTATTAAGATCAATCAACCATTTCATCGCATATAAAAGAAATAGCATATCATTCATATATATACTACTATACTCGTTTGATAGATAGGTTTAACCACATATACCCAATTTTTTATCTCATTAATCACATATACCCAC
>OVAP01001373.1:0-20467 GCA_900406295.1 Aurinia saxatilis | reverse complement strand
ATATATATATATATATATATATATATATATATATATATTGGTCTAATTTGGAATCATCAATTTTCATCCGTTTAACGTGTTTATTAAATTTATCAAATATTAATTTACAGATTTTCTTTTATAGTGATTTTGTTTACTGAATAAGGGAAATGATCTATTAGAATTCATTTAAGTCTTTTTAGAATAAATCATTTCAAAACATGTATAGTGTATATTATATATCTAATCTAATATATTATATTACTAAGAAAATACCTGCGCGTTGCGCTGATTTGAATATATTGTAATATTAAACATGCTTCATTTTATTTGTTTTTAATCTAGCATTGAAGGGTCCTAACTAACTATTATCTATATTCAGTTTTTTTAAAGGTCTTTCATATCCTTGTTATGTTTTTGTTTTGTATCATTATTCTGTTGGTGTTTGTAGTTTTTTTCTTTCCTTTTTTTAGTTGTAAAACAATATAAGATTACAGTTTCAGTGTACAAACGAAATGTAATAAAATGATTATAAATAATATTTAGTCGCGGAAAAAACTGTTGTAACATTTTATTTAATAAAAATACTTCAAAATATCAGATCATCTCACTTCTACAATAAGGACAACTTTTGTAGTATAACCAATTCGAAATACATATGTGATGAAATTTATGGTTACCACAAATGTGTTGATGCTTTTTTCCCGTTCAGATTTTCTAGACATATTGAACAATCTCCTTCATCTTCTTGCGTTGCCGCTTCTTGTGTGATTTCTAGATCTTCAATACGCATATCGACATCCAATCTTGTTGAAGCATTGAGGTTGCGGTCTTCAATTCTGAAAGTAACTTTGAGAGTTTGTGCATTGTTTTTTTTGAATTGTTGATGCAATTTGTGTTTGAATATAGGTGAATAAATGATTGGATAACGAACCTGATGTTGCTTCATCGATGTCGTGAATGTGAGGTAGAAGTTGATGATCTCTTTGAAGATGTTGTAATTTGGTAATAGTATTTGATTTTTGGAGAAATGGATTGTATAGTTTAAATTTATGTTATTTTCTTGACTATGTGGCCGAGTAACTTTTAGGCGGAGATCATTTGTGTTTGATAGTTGAGTTGTAATTTTCTCTGAATATATTTTGAAAATTACAACCATTGTAGAATTGGTAGCTATGAAAATTGATAGATGTTTGGAAATTTGGATGTATTGTTCTTATGTGAGTTGTTGCTATTTGTATTGTTTGTAGAATGTGTAGCAATAATTTCTTGATTTTTTTTTTTACTATACCATCTTAAATTTGTTTTTTATTGTAATTAAGACTTATACTGATTTTGATATTTGTTGTTGCCATGAGAAGTAGTAGCCGTTATGGGACATTAAAATTGTCTTTAAGACATAATATTTGTTTGTCATGGACTTAACTACACTTTGTTGACCTGACATATGAATGTGAACAAGTAAATACATAATGAGAACACAAATAGTTTTAAGTCATGTATTGAAATGATTATTAATATGTTAAGTAGTATATATTTTTTACTTTAATCAAGAGAAAGATTTGAAGGAAATTATTTTTTTATAAAGTCTTTCTTTTAATGTAAAGGAATAAAATATTGCTCAATAATAAAAATAATAAAGAAGGAATCGTCTAGCATTATTATTGCATTGTAATATTGAAAAAGAAATAAGGAATCATCTTTAAAATGTGCCTTTCGTAGTCTTGGTTTGCTTTGGAAATTGTTTGGGTGTTGTATGCTGATCTTTTTTGTAAATCCTAGTAGTTGATGTGGTTTCTAGTTGAAGATTTCTTGGGAGGTATTTTCTTAAAATGTTATTACCATTATTTGTATATTGTTAGAATAATATTAGACATACATGAGCAATAGTTTATATTCTACCTTGAAAAGTCTTCGGATCTATGCTTGTGACCAAGATGGTGATGCGTTCAAATTTTTGCATACATAATTTTCTTCGAAAATCTGCTCCTTTCCTATCCAGAAAATTAACCGCACCATTAAGTTACTATTTAAACATTTTTTATGTGAATTTGCTTATGGAAATATAAAGTAGAGATTAATTTTTTAAAGGACATTATATTTTTAGTACATACTGTTGCATTATATTATAAATGGACACAAACAGGGAGTACATGCATGGAAGATCATCAGGGGCTGTGAGAAAAAATTGGAGGAGGAGGCTAAGTTTTTTGTTTCAATTAGGAGGAGTTACGGTTTTTGTTTGCATAAGTTGATAAAAAATAAAAATTTAAACATAAATTTGTTTCATTTGGGAACAATTACACTTGGGCTTTTTGGTTTGGATAAACTGGTAAAAAAGAAAAGTGAAAAAGGGACACTTGACAGCTTTTCAGAGCTTGCTGAAAAGTGTAACCCTTCTATATTATATATAATATATATATATATAACTAATGTTTTCCCTTATAATTCTCTATAAAAGTATAATTTTGAGAAATTTTATATTGTAACTATTTGAAAAAATATTCATGACAAACTTTGTATGTTATCAAAATTTTGAGAAAGGTTATTTATTATTTGTATTTGTATCATTTAAGCTAATGTTTGTGTTATACTCATACTCAGTTTTTATTAACCAATTTGATATATAGTGTTGATGTATTATTTTGAACTCGATTTTAAAAAGTTCAAAATATATAGTTCGTTCCAAATATAGTGTTTGTTACACATTATAGTGAACAAAGATACTCTATTATTTTAAAGATGTGATAACAAATTTAAATTTAATCAGTTTAGTGATTAGCATATGAAAATATTAGATTTTTAAGGTGGAGATGAATAATTTTGTTGGTGAAGTAATGAAAAAGTAAGCTAAAATCAAATAATGGAAATATTTGGGTTATTTCTTTTAAACACTTTTGTGGTTTTGCCTATATATATTTGGAATAAGAATGATTTATATCTTAATGGTGTTTTGAAAAAGATGTTGCAAAAAAGGAAGAAAAAAAAGAAGTTTATAAGAGAAAATGGTAATTCTCATATATTTTTATTTAAAAACTTTGAAATTGTAGTCAAAACATATAAATTACATATTTTCAATTAATATATCAGAAGATCATTTGATATGAATTGCAGAAACACATAGATCTTAGTGAAAATAATAAATTGTAATTCGTGTTTTGGAGGCGTGTTTGGTTTTGTTTTTTGTATGAGCTATTAGGTTTTTTGTGAGATAGAGGGGAATAAAAAGAAAAAGTGACACATGTCACCATTTAAGGTGTTTATGTGGCAGCTTTTTAGAGTGGGTATTCTAAAATATTAGATAAGAATATAAATTACATATTTTTCAATTAATAGATCAGAAGATCATTTGATATGAATTGCAGAAACACATAAATGTTAGTGAAAATAATAAATTGTAATTCGTGTTTTGGAGGCGTGTTTGGTTTTGTTTTTTGTCTGAGCTATTATGTTTTTTGGTGAGATGGAGGGGGAATAGAAAAAAAAAAGTGACACATGTCACCATTCTAGTTGTTTATGTGGCAGCTTTTCAGAGCTGTTTTAGAGTGGGTATTCTAAAATATTAGATAAGATATATATATTTCACTGATTGAACTTACTGTATTTAATGTGGTCACATTTGTCGTATGTTGAAAATTAGGAAGTGAGGAGATTTTGTCACATTCTCTACACATCAAATTGTCAAATATAATTTATAATCAATATTTATATCCTATAAGATTGCCGACGAAAAATTATTTGTGTTCACTTGGTGATGATTGGTTCATCCTCTACCACCCGTTTGCGGTGGTAGCGGTTGTTAGCGTTTGGCAATAGTTATATAAATAGGTTTTTATCGCATTTACCCGCTCAAAATTCTACATAAACAAAAAAAAAAATCTTTTGAGCGTTTGTGGTTGCAAGAGATTGCAGATGACCAATGTTTTTTAATCTAAAATTTTACAATTTTTAATATTAAGAAAAAATATGAAAAAGAAATCTCCAAAAAAATAAAAACAAAATGTAGTTATCGTGTATTAAATAATCACATTCTTACATGTTTGGCATATAATTTTAATTAAACTAGAATGTATTATAAATTTAATTTTTATATACATAAATTATGTTTAATAAATAAATTTTCAAAAAATGCCTGAAGTATTTAATTAGTTTATTTTATGATTTAATTTTAAAAATTAATTTGATTTATTTATGGTTTTAGAATACATAATAATATTTTTTTAAAGCATGTTTATAATAAACATAAAAATACATATTATATATTGTATTTATTGAAAATAATATTTAATATTTAATTCTATTTAAATATTTATAGTTATATCATAAATTAACTTTTTAAAAAAGAGAAATTTTAAGAATTGGCCCTTTCAATATGCCCACTTTATCCTTTTTGGTTTTTGGATTTAGGATTGATTTAAGGTTTAATTTAGGGTTTAAATCTTGTAGGATTAGGGTTTAGTGCTCTACAAATTATTTGAGTTTATATTTGAGGTATTAGGGTATATATTTTAGGAGTTTTGGATTTATTAAGGATTAAAATATTTTTAAGGTTTAGAATTTTAGGGTTTAGGGTTGTAACCCTAAACCTTATATTTTAAACCCTAGAACCTTACAAAACATTATAGAATATTTTAAATATTAAAAATGATCATTTAGACTGAATTTAGATTGAAACTAATATATTTTTCAAAAAATAACAAAAGAAATACTATTTGTAAAAAGGGTAGGGTAAAAGAGCCATTTTTGAAATTCCCCCAAAAGAAAATGATAGTATGACGTCATAATAATAGTAATGATATTTTAGTTTATTATTTTATATTATAGATATGTATGTCGATAAATTTATGTCAAACCATTATCACATACCTTGGAATAAAATTTTGGGAAATTTTTAGAAATACCACTTTTAAAAAACTCATTTTCAAAACTATCACTTTTGGTATATTTGCAAAACTACCATCATTTATAAAAGCTCTTTTTCATTACAAATTACAAATTTGCTAGGGTTTAGGGCTTTACGACTTAGGGTTTTGTAAAATTTTAGAGTTTAGGATTGACTTAGGGTTTCTAAGGTTTAGGATTTAGGGTTAAACCCTTATAAAATTAGGGTTTGATTTTTAATAACTATTAGGGTTTAATTATTGAGATTTAGGGTTTATATTTTTAGGGGTTAGGGTTTATTAGGGGTGGGAAGACTTTTTAGAGTCTAGGGATTTTAAACCCTAAAACCTTACAAATCGTTAATAATTAAATAGTGGTATTTTTGAAAATTTGCCCATTCTTATGATATTTTTGAAAAGTTGTACACCAAAAGTGGTAGTTTTAAAATTCTCCTTAAATTTTTTCCCATTTTTCACACTACTCGACACAGGTTTTGGTGATGCACCCAATGCATGAAATGATAGCATGAATTTATTTGTTTTTGGATAATTATTTAGTGATTTAACTGTGGTTTTTATAATAAATAATATTAAACTAGAGATTTATATTTTTATTTAAATAAAATATTTATTAATCAGAATAATTTGTAATTTTTTACAGTTGTATCTTTTTATGTTGTTAATTTATCATCAAGTGCTATTACATCCACCGGTAACGAATCAAAACTATTCCGTAATTTTACCAATTATTAATCATTACACCATTTGTACAAATCGCTTAATAACGCTCATAACCGCAACCACCCGCACCCACAAACTCCGGTATCAGCAATCGCACCCGCATCAGCTAAACCAGTCAGACCAATCATATTCGTTATATGATCTTGCTAACAGCTAATCTCGGCACATTTTTGTAAATATTATAATATAGTGACAGATGTTCAGTTGAAGAAAACATATACATTTAGTAAAAACTCTAATTGACCAGAATTGGTAACCTAGTGGTTGTGCTAGTGATATCACTGTGTCACCAACTGTATTTGAGTTTAGCATAAGAGTAATTGGGCTCAGTGACCCTACAAATCAACCAAAATTAGGTGTATGACCTTGAATTATTTTTAACTGCAAACATGAGATTTTGTGACCATATTGCGCCTAACCCATAAAAGCCAAAGATACAATCGATTGCAGACGTCTGACACACCACTGTAGACATCTGACAAAAGTTGTGGTCTCTCTCCTCTTTCTTCACATTTTGTTTTTCTTCTTTAGACTCTCTCTTCACATTTCTTCAAGCAATATTCTTTGTCCAAATTTTTTTTTTCTCTTTTCTATCTCTTTAAGATTTTTCCTTTCATCTTATTTATGTTGATGGTAATGATTTTGATTTACTTAGAAGATAAAATTTCGATTGTACAATATACATTCAATCATTAATAAATTGTTATAGGCTATAATATACATTAGTCGTATAACATTGAATTATACACTCTAATATTGCATATTAGATGTCCATAGATAACTTAATGAAGAAAACATTTTATTACCCGTCTAACGTATGGAGTACCAGTCTAACATATAGTAAACTACAATTAGTAATGATCGTAACAACCCGTCTATGTTTGACTGTATAGATGCAATAAAGCCAGTATATATCTACACATTTTTGTATACATATAATCATGATTATATATGTACAATCCGTATGTGTTATTTTATGTATAAGGATTATCTTCTGTTTTATTTTTGCCTAACAATAGTTATATCTGTTTTTTATATTATTTTGCTCGAACTAAAACATTTTATAGACAAGGTACAAAACGTTGTATCTGTCTCCACTGAAAAATAGTGCAAAGATGCATCTTATTATCCAACAGACCCTTATGTATCCCTATGTTTCCCCTCACAACTACTAACCACCCATATCTGAATCTGTCCCCCACCTTCAGATGGATATATAACCACCCACATCTGAATCTGTCCCCCACCTTCATATGGATATTTTTGTCTTTAACCATAACAAAATCTCATGCTACCTGATTTTGGATTTTTTGTGTGTCACTTACCTAATTAAATGACCAAATAAAGTCATTTGCTTCATTGACTCTTAATATAATGCATAATTATTGTTGATAAAAAAATTGATAATCAACCCAAAATTAATTAACCATTACATCCAAACTGGTAATACATAACAAATATACCAAATCTATAATATAAACCATGGGGAAATGGTTATTTAATTCCCAAAGTATTGTGATTGAGCGAATTTATTCCCCAACTATTATCTGCTCACATTAATTTCTGACGTTCTGTTTAACTGTTTAAATCAAAGACCGAAAAAATCAACCTTTAATTTTAATAATAACTTAACTGGCCAAGTAACCATTTAAAAGATTATATAACCTCTGTTTTTTTCTTTCTTCAATTCGATTATAATCTAATTTTGTCTAATTTCTCATTCTATATCAAAATAATTGTATGTTCTAGGGTGACTAATAAACAGAAGTTGCAGACAGCTTAGAGCAACTAACTTTTTTAACACATAACATTAAACAATTAAAATTGTTTAAGCAATTTGAGATGTTGTTTAAGAGGATAATCATTGTGATGGAAACAAAAGCAGAGGATAATATTATAAGATAAATCGATATTCACAAGAAAAATCATGTAAATAATTAGAACTTTATATTTTAGTTAATTTGACACAAATACCTACTCAATTAGTATTTTAAATGACAGCGAGATAAAGAAGAGCCAGAAAAGGCAAGAAACATATAAAAGTCCGAATATTTACTACTGTCTGCGCCAATCATACTTATCATTCTCTTGTCTGCAGTGCACAGGAGAGAGATCATTTTGTGTCTGCTTCTCAATTAATGGCTGAAATACTTTTGTAGCAGGGTTTTAGTGTAGAGCTTAACCCTTTGATCTTCACAATCACAGGTGTGAAATTTTCTACGAGAAATCGTTTTCAATTCTTTATGTCGCTGTTGCTTGCATTCATCTCCTGAATTTCGGTATATCTCCTCCTTAAGGAAAGAAAACCATTATTTTTACCAAATTTCTGGTAATTTCATATGAAAAGCTCCATTAGTTTTGATGTCTTCTTGTGTTAATTTGATCTGAAATGGTGAGTGATGAAGAATTAGTTTTATATTGATATATGCTCTGATCCTGTTTTTTTTTTTTTTTAAGAACCTTATTGTGCTTTTGTTAATGATTATTACATGTGATTAGCTGATTTCGTGTTTATGCATACCCAAAAGATTTCTCCTTTCTGCTGTTCCTGAAATGTAATATACTAGAAAGTGGAAACTATGTATTGAAGCTCACTCATGTTTATTTCTTTTGTCTATCTGAAGGTTGCTCTTCTTTCTCCAGGAAAATCCGGTGCCTCTTTTGTCATTCTTACATATAAGGACCAAACTGGTACTCGGCATTTCGTACAAATTCACAGTACAAAGGTTTGTTTGCTCAGAATTAGGAACGCAATTAAAATTCTGATGCAGCTTCGATTGTTGTCTTCCTTTTAAGGCCACATTGTTTCATTTTGGTAGAATTCTTGGTTTCCGAAAATACTACAATAGTATGGGATCAAGGGGATCATCAAGCAGTTGACTTTGGTGTGGAAGCATTTATCTTGAACTTACTCGAATAAGGACCAAACTCGTTCTTTTTGGCTTCTTGAAGCCGTTGTTATGGCCAATCTGTCGCAGTCAGAATCCAGGCGGTTGTACTCGTGGTGGTGGGATAGTCACATTCCTAAAAACTCAAAATGGATTCACGAAAATCTTGCAGGTATCCTACATATATTCTTTACTTCTCCGTTCTGTCTTTTACAGGTCATTGAAATTGTGCCATTCCAGTTGTCTTGATTTGCGGTTGATCAAATAGATATTGTTTCTTTTGGAAGTCATTTTTTAACAAGAGTTACCTATGTGTTTTGAACCAGATATGGATACCAAAGTGAAGACAATGATAAAGCTCATAGAAGCAGATGCAGATTCGTTTGCAAAGAGGGCAGAAATGTACTACAAGAAACGTCCAGAGCTCATGAAGTTGGTAGAAGAGCTATACAGAGCTTACCGTGCTTTAGCTGAGAGGTATGATCACACAACAGTTGAGCTTCGTCGTGCGCATAAAACCATGGTTGAGGCGTTTCCTAACCAGATACCTTTCGACATGCTTGAGGATTCTGCATCACCCTCTTCTGAGCGTCATACAGAAGACCTGCAAAAGGATAGTGGTACAAGTAAAAAGAGTTTAAGTCAGCTGAACGGACTATGTGGAACTTCTGATGCTAACGAACCAGATAGTGAAGTGGAAGGCTTGAAGAAGACATTGCTTGAGCTTCAGACTGAAAAGGAGGCTTTGAATCTCCAATATCAGCTAGGCTTGAACAAACTATCCAGATTCGAAAAGGAACTTCACGAGGCTCAAAAGGATGTAAGAGAATTTGATGAATGTGCTTGCAAAGCTGAGATTGAGATTAAAATACTCAAGGAATGTCTTGCAAACCTAGAGGTCGACAGGGATACCAAGCTTCTCCAGTATAGTCAATTCATGGAGAGAATAACAGATTTACAAGCGTCGGTTTCTCAAGGGAAGGAATATGCAAAGTGTCTCACTAACCGAGCATCTAAAGCAGAAAGAGAAGCCATGAGTCTCAACCAAGAGCTTTCTAGGTTGCATTCTGAGAAGGAGACTGGCTTGCTCCGATACAATAAATGCCTTGAGTTGATTTCAGCTCTAGAGAAGAAAATTAGATATGCCGAGGATAATGTTAAAGTGTTCAGGAACCAGTCTGAACAAGCACAAAATGAAATCAAAGCTTTGAAAGAAGAACTTCTGAAGGTTAACGAAGTGAATGAAGACTTGAGTGTTCGATATCAGCAGTGTTTGGAAACAATATCAAATCTAGAGAGAGAAGTTTATCATGCTCAAGATAATGCCAAACGTCTAAGCACTGAAGTTCTTGCTGGAGCTGCAAAAATTAAGACGGTGGAGGAACAGTGTGCTCTTCTGGAGAGCTTCAATCAAACTCTGAAGTTAGAAGCAGAAAATCTAGCGCATAAAATGTCAGCTAAAGATCAAGAACTTCTCCAGAAGCAAAAAGAGCTTGAAAAGCTTCAAGCTGTAATGCAAGATGAACACCTGCGGTTCATAGAACTCGGAGCTAGCTTTAGAAATTTGGTGAGTATACATTCTCAATCCCAACAGGAACAGAAGGATTTCACCTTGGAACTTCAAAGCAGGATTCAATTGTTGAAAGAACTGGAGATGAACAATCACAAGTTGGAAGCTGACATCAGCTCAGGGAAAGAAGAAAACCAAAACTTAAGCGAATCAAATGGCTCTTCAACGATCACTTTGCAGATTCATAAAAATGAGATCTCTTGCTTGAAGAAGATTAAAGAAAAGCTAGAGGAAGAAGTTGCAAAACAGATGAACCAGAGCAGTGCCCTTCAAGTGGAGATCCACCGTGTGAAAGGTGATATTGAAAACTTGAATAGAATATACCAAACGATACTTAGCCAAGTGAGACTCACAGGTTTGGATCCTGAATCTTTTGCTCACTCTGTGAAGAAACTACAAGACGAGAATTCAAAACTACTCGAGTTGTGCAGCAGTCAAAGAGATGAAAAAGTTTCTCTTACAGGAAAGCTGTGTGAAATGGACAGCATTCTAAGAAGGAATGCTGATTTGGATAAATTACTTTTGGAATCAAACACCAAACTAGACGGCTCCAGGGAGAAAGCAAAGGATCTGCAAGAAAGATGTGATTCCCTACAAGGAGATAAATCAGAGCTTGCTGCTGAGAGAGCTAAACTGTTTTCCCAATTGCAAATCATGACTGCAAATATGCAGAAACTCTTGGAAAAGAACTCTTTACTGGAGAGATCCCTTTCTGTTGCAAACATTGAGCTTGAAAGTCTAAGAGATAAGTCAAAGTGCTTTGAAGATATGTTCATGTTGCTCAAAAATGATAAGTCTGAACTTATAAAGGAAAGAGAATCTCTTCTCTCTCAATTTTATAAGTTGGAGGAGAGACTAGGAGTCTCGGAGAAGAAGTTTACAGAACTGGAAGTAAAATATGCCGATTTACAAAGTGATAAAAAGCTCAAAAACCTGCAAGTAGAAGAGTTACAGGTCTCACTTGCCACTGAGAAGCAGGAGCATGATAATTACAAACACTCGACTGAAAGCAGATTAGCAGATCTTCAGAAGAATGTGAGCTTTCTTCGAGAAGAGTGCAGCTCGAGGAAAAGACAGTTTGAGGAAGAGCTTGACAGAGTTGTAGACAAACAAGTCGAGATCTTCATCTTGCAAAATCTTATAGAAGATTTGGAGCAGAACAATTTCTCTCTCCTGATTGAGTGCCAAAAGTATGTAGAAGCATCAGAATTTTCAGAGAAACTCATTTCTGAGCTGGAAAGTGAGAATATCGAGCAGCAGATGGAAGCAGAACTCTTTTTGGACGAGATTGATAGCTTGAGGGGTGCAATGAATCAGGTGGTGAAGGCACTTCAAGTTGAAGAAAATTGTAAGATTTCAGAACAGAAGATAACGAAAGAACAAGTTTCAGTTTCAGGTGTTTTGGGAGAGATTGATCGCCTAAAATGTTCGTTTTCCAATGCTGAATATGAAATGCAGAGACTTGTCGTTGAGAACTCGGTGCTCTTGTCTCTACTTGGACAATTCCAGTCAGCTGGTTTGGTGCTGGAATCGGAGAAGAAAATCATCGAGAAAAATCTGAACACTACAATACATCAGTACAAAATGCTGGAAAAGGACAAGCAAGAGCTGTTGGAGGCGAACCGATTGTTGAAATTGAAACTGATCAAAAGACAGCAGCAGGAGCAAGAGCTAAGAGCTGAACTGCAAATGGAGCATTTAAATTTTGAGAGTTTGCATGAGTCATACATAGTTTTGCAACAAGATTATTCCTGTAAACTCAAGGATAACAAATCTTTGCTTCTAAAATTCTCTCAACTTAAAGATGGAATGTGCATAGTTGAGGAAGAGAATGGTGCAGTTCTTCAGGAAGCTCTTTCTTTGAGTAACATGTGTGTGGTTTACAGGTCCTTTGGGTCTGAAATGGCTGAGGAGGTCCAAGCTTTTGTTGAAGCACTGAGAGGTGTAAGAGAAATGAATGCGGGCCTGAAGCACAAGGTTGAGATACTGGAGGAGAAGTTAAAAGGTAAAGAGACAGAAAACCAAGACCTTAACAAGATGCTGGAGAAGTTACATGAAGGCATTGAAGAAGACAACTTCTTAAGTGGACTCTTTGAAGATCAGATTTTTGATGTAGATGGAATCCTGGAACAGAAGACAGTAGAGATCCTAGAAGCAAAACAAATGCTCAAGGCTACGAACAATGCAAATGAAGAACTGCACAAAGAAGTTGAGGAGCTGAGGAAAGACTGTGATGAGTCAAGACGAATGAGGGGAAATTTAGAAAGGCAGATTTGCGAACTGTCAGATCTTGCTGGGAGACAGGAGGAAGAGATCAGAAATCTTAACAGTTTAAATGAGAATTTGGAATCAGAGGTAGAGTTTTTACACCAAAAAATCCAACGACAAAAAGTTCGAGAGGAGTACCTGAGTTTAGAGCTACAAGAAAAACACAATGAGGTTGGACACTGGGATGCTGAAGCAACATCTTTCTACTTTGAGCTCCAGACCACAGCTGTCCGTGAACTCTTGCTTGTAAACAAAGTTAAGGAACTCGCTGGAGTTTGTGAAAATCTCAAAGACAAATCTGTTACAAAGGCTAAAAAGATAAAACAGATGAAAGAAACTGTTGGCTTTTTGGAATCCCAAGTGACTGAGCTGAAGAAACAATTGTCAGCTTACAATCCTGTGATAGCATCTTTGGCAGATGATGTAAAATCCCTTGAGAAGAGTGCCCAGGCTTTAAAGAATTATCCTGCATCAGCCTATCAACAAAGAGAGGTTAATATTCTCACCCCTCCTTATATTTCACTTGTTAAAATCATCCTTCATGCTGCCTCGGTCTTCATGAACTAAACCTTCCATTTTCTTCAGGGTATTCATCTTAAAGAACCTGGCAATGGAATTGTGATATTGCAGGAAATGAAACCCAGTATAATGACCATAGAACAAGCACTTTTTGAAGAAAAAGACGGGCTTGCAAGGGAAAAGATGCGAACCTCATCCGACAGAAGCAGCAGAGACCGCATGAAGGTCGAAGAGATACAACTTGAGGACAAGTTCTCTGGTGAATCTAGACAACCAAGATCAAGAACTGAGATGAATGAGGTGAAAAATGACGTAACGGTAAATGATGCTGCTCATGATAAAGTGGCAGACCCTCTGCTCGATGGCAGAAGCCAGGGCACTAGTCATGGTTCCAGTGACCAGATCTTTGAGTCATGGGAAGAATCTGCTGAATCAGAGGCCAGTATAAAGTTTCTTGTCAAAAGGAATGGAATGAAGGGGCAATTGAACTCCCCTCTTCGTAGCCAAAATCGGAATCCAACTGTAGAATGTGAGAAAGTGGTTGGAGTTGTTGACAAGCTAGAGTTATCTAGAACTAGAAGCTCTGAAGACAAGGAAAAAATTTTGGAGAGACTTTTGTCTGACTCGAGGAGGCTGGCAAGTCTCCGGATCAGCCTCGCAGATCTGAAAACCAAGCTGGAGATGAATGAGAAACAAGACAGATTCAGAAACCCTGATTTGATCATAGTGAAGAGACAGTTAAAAGAAATGGAAGGGGCTGTACTGCAGATGGCAAACACAAACGAGATTCTTTCAAAAGAAATTGAGGAGATCGGAGGAGCTAGAGATATATACATGAAGGTGGTTACGGAGAAGTCAAGAAACGGGTCTGAGAAGATAGAACAGCTGCAGAATAAAATGCAGAACATTGAACAAGTAGTGCTGAAGCTTGAAGATGGAGCCCAAAGCAAAGGAAGCAAAAGGTTGTCAGAAAATAAGACAGTAATTCTCTTGAGAGATATTATTCATAAGGGCGGGAAAAGGACAGCTAGAAAGAAGAAAAACCGTTTCTGCGGGTGTATTAGGTCTTCGGCTAAAGAAGAGTAAGTGCGATTCAAGGTAACAAGATCTAGTGTTTTATAGATAATTTTTTATGAATGTTAAGTATTGTTCATGTCAAATTTCGCACACTGTTATCCCTTTCAGTTTACATTAATATACCCCTTTTGATGAAAAAAAAAAGTATTGTAAGGAAAAAGAACTCCCGGTTATTTTTTTGTTACATAGTTCTTCATTGATAGAAGTGTTATATGGTACGGTTTCTGAAACATTGGAGCAATAGCCTAAAATATATTTTCAAATACAGCTATAGCTGGGGTTGAATGCAAACACGGTAGATTACAGTAACTTTCGGTACCTCTTCTAATTCAGTAGACAAGAACGGCAAGAGCAGGAAGTCAAAGGAACCTATATATTACAAGAGTGTTTGGTTTTCTTGTGAAGAAGCTTGATGGATTGACACCTTTATTACACGACCACTGGACTACAGACGC
The DNA here is from genome assembly GCA_900406295.1 of Aurinia saxatilis. NCBI lineage: Eukaryota > Viridiplantae > Streptophyta > Magnoliopsida > Brassicales > Brassicaceae > Aurinia > Aurinia saxatilis. The sequence continues at coordinate 6,090 of OVAP01001373.1, read as the reverse complement.
GAAATGTGCTAACTTACTACGACCAACTAGAAGTTGATATGTGATCATCTCTCAGCTTGAAAAAAATTCAAAGAATTTTCATAGCTACACCACACCAAATGCTTTCAGTGTTGGGGAGTGAGAGAAGGAAACGATGGAATCGACTGCAGTATAAGTTTCCGCCCACCACTTCTTCTCCCTAAGCTTGACCCTGCGCTCGATGAGCCATGATGAGGAGGAGAGACCCTCTTGCTGTTGGGAGAGAGCGTCTTGACGTTAGCTATAGGGGAGTGGTTGAGGATTTCAGGCATTTCTTCAGCTCCATCCTCTCCGACTATCTCAAATGACTTCTCCTTCCGGGACCGAGTCAAACTCATGTCCGATTTTCTCAAATATTCACTGTTAAACATCCCTGAGGAAGATCCACCTCCAAGAAGAGATTGTGGAGGCAGCATCATGTTCTTAGATGATGAGAAAGATACTTGACCCAGTTGCTGTCTGGAAAAAAAAAAACATACATTCAGGTGATATAGACTCACATGAAAACTCATGTAGAATTCGAGATTGTACCTGTAAGTTGCCATTGGTGTTGTAGGTAGAGCAGAACTCGGCTCCTTGATCATTAAAACCTCAGTGTTCTGTTGGGTTTTTGCTGTTCTGTTTTTCTCGGATGTTTCATTTTCCTCTTCTTGTTCGACTTCCATGTCAACAGTGGAAGACCCTAAGATATTCATTAATCAGAATCAGAATCAGAAAGAGGAGTTGAGATTATTAGTAATGACTAATGAATACTCAGAAGCAGAAAAGCTGACCATCTTTGCGCCCAAATGCGTTTTTACACCCTTCACATCTACAGTTTATGGAGCAGCCCACACCACCCTTTAAAGAAACATCACAAAATTATAGGAATCAGACCAAAGGAATTTAACCACATAGATACATTGGAAGTACATCGTATGGCGGAAAATAAAAACCTGATAGCATTCGCAGTATTTCTTCAGACAGTTTGATTTCTTGCAGTTGCAACCACGTTTATGGCGCGCAGAAGCTGGAGTTTTACTTGCATCCTCCTGTGTTTCATTAAAATTTTATTATCCATTCATACAAGATAAATGGGTGATGGAGAAGAATAAGAGAATGGGGGAACGAGACCCTACCCCGGTTTCTAGAACCGAATCAGAGCTCCTAATGACTTTGGGAGCAAATGCAAGTGGATTCCGAGATTCAATCTGTTTGCGAGTAGCCAAGACGGTATCTTCATGAATAGGCTTGTTGAAGCAATCAATACATGAACATGGCTCAATGCAGTAGACTCCAGCAGCAAAGCATTCACAGTAACTGCATACAAACATTCAAGAGACTCAAAACACCAAACTTTTCGAAGAGCCAAAGATCAAAGAAGTGGAAACTGAAGCGAGCTTACAGTTTCAAACACTTGGACTTTTTGCAGTTGCATCGCTTACATGACTCGCCTTCTCCAGTTTCCAACTTAAGCCTGTGTGTTTATAATACCAACAGTGATTAAGATAAGAGAAAATGGAATGTATAGAGAATATTTTAGTCAGGACAACAAACTTGCCTCTTCTTCTTTGGGCTGCTTAAATTCAACTCTTCCAATGCTGGTTCAACAGGAACATCTTGATCTGCATCTTCCCGAGTTTCGTTTTCTGGTTGGTCCAGAGATTCATGCATTATAGAACTGGTTCCTTGTAAACCCACAAGCATCTTCCCAGGACATGGGTAATCATGAGCGATATTGGTTTTACAGTCCTTAGAGGACATTGCAATGGCATTTAGATGAAGACCAATACTTGGTACACCACATCTCGATGAGGATTCAAAAGCCGTGGTGTTATTCTCACTCGATGTTTGCTTTCCCGACATCTCAAAGTCGAGGCAGCGTCTTCTCATACCGCGGTGCAAGATTGAAACAGCCTATCACCAAGAACAGAACTCTTTCAGAGACTGGTAATTTATAAGAAAGTGAAGAAAAGTAATTGACGTATTATTATTATACATTCATTCCTAAGTTTACCTCATAAGGGATCGCATCAGAGGACTCTTGTTCATTGTTTGAATCGGGCTGCGTAGATGCCATTTCAACATCAGAGCAAAAATGGGGTTGGGAGGTTGATGCTCTCTGCATCATAAGGCATCTAAAAGCTTCTGAATCATTAGGTGAGCTGAAGATTAATAGCTCAGAAGCCTCTGAAATCAAACTTTCCCAATCAGGAGTTTGGTTTTTGCCCTGAACATTATCATACATCTTCTGTAGCTCCACTCCTGCATCCTGAGATGAACCACCCTTTTCTTCCGGATGAGGAAGAGTGTATGGAACAAGCGAAAGATGAGCAGTATCTGGGGCGCAAGGTGAAGAAACTGGATCAGGAGAAGTGGTTCCACTAGAGTCGTACTTGGGGATTGGTGGCATCTCTTCTTCCCCCACGGAAGCATCATCTTTAGCATCTTCTGCAACTTCTTCTACAGAAGTAGATTCGTCTATAGCAGGAGAATTGGTGGTAGGAAGAGAAGAGGAGATATGAGTTTTGAAGAATCTGGATTCTTTGTGAGAAGAAGTAAGGTGGGGTGAGGTGAAAACAGAGGGAGGGGAAGTGAAGTTGAGAGAGCTGAATGGGTGAGGAATTGGGATGGATTTGACTGGTCTTATCGGAGACAAACTGTTTATGTAGTTGAACACTGGAGAATCCTGCATTTTTCAGACAACACAAACATGGAGAATTAAGGTAGAATCAAAAGATCACAGATTTCAATTTAAGAAAATCTCAAAATGCTTTTGGTAGTGAATTGGGGTTGATTGATCATAATCGTCAAGTGTGAAGAGTTGAAACCATAAAAGCAAAACAAATCTAAAACCAGTTACCAAAACAAAACAGACAATATTTGAGCAATTTGTCCATTAATTAGATTGAAGTGAACTGATAATTCAACGGAGAAAATGGAGAGTAATCCCAGAAAGCAATAAACATTGAAAAAAACAAAGCACTGAACTTTGACCAAAAAAAAAAAAAAAGTAAACGGGTTAAATGGAAAAACCTCGAATCTGGATTTGGAAATTGGAGTTCCGATCTGGGAAATGTTCTTCTGAGGCGTATCCATTTTCCAAACATACAAACAAAATCACATCCACACACACTCTCTTTCTTATCTGTGAAAGTCTCACTTTCTCTCTCTCTTTGTTAGTGGGAAGAAAGAAGACGAAGAAGGGGGATTTCAAACAAGAGCAAAGGCGGGAAACGAGGGGTTATGTCAGAGGAGACCCACCACAAGAACTTTCTCCAAACACCTGTCTCTCTTTCTCTGTATTATACATATACATACACAACCACTGTTCTGATATTATGGTATCAATACTGAATCCTCTTGATGCCTTGCTTTGTCTTCAATCTAACCAACTACTAATATACTCTCTCTTCTTTCCTTCCTTTTAATAAAGTAACGGACATTAGTTTCTTCTCTTTTCCTTATTTTTCTCTTTTTATTATATTGAATAAATAATTAGCAACTGCAGCAAGAATTACAGTTTCGTTTACTTCTGTTCTTTTTTTGTTTGCATGCATTACGAAGTTTCCTCTCTTTTCTGAAGTCGTAATGTACAAATCCAATTTGCCACTAATAAATACTGCATTCGATACCTTTCATTGGTTATGTACTGGTATGATATCGATAGGTGGTACCACTATTTTTTTTCACTCTGTTTCTTCCTACCATTTTCACTGCACCCTTAATGTGTTCTTGTTATCAGAATTTTTTTTATCGTATTATGTCATCAATCGGACTCACCATTTGTTTTTTCTAAGTCATGCACGCCTTTTATTTTTATCTATAGGCTTTAATATCATAAATTCATAATGATATATTTTTGGCGGGGGTAAAATATTATCAGAATTATGCACGCTTTTAACTTATACAAGGGGGATAAAGGTAAAAAGACTGACAGACGATTGATAAAAATTTAACGAGAAAGCGCATTACAAGGCTAACACCAAGATAAAATTTATCCGTAAAAGAAAGGACCACTGAATCTGCTTGCTAATTACGAGAAAGCACTAATACGAGTAATTATACATACCACTTAAACTGAAATTAATTGGTCAATCATTCCGAATAATTGAATCAAATTTACTTACTACCCACTAGTAACGTTCGATCAAATCGAATTAGATTATCGCCTAAAACATTCTTGTAGTTTAATGTCTGTTGTTACAAGGATGAATGGCCATTATAAATGTTTTAAGTGGCAACAATTTCTCATCTTTCTACCGACTGTATATGTGATATATAATAAATCAGGCGTTGGTCAACAAAAAATGATATATAGAGCCGGGCTATACAATGTTAAAATAAAATTTCTTTTTTCCACCAAGACAAGATAAATTTAATAAATACAGTCTCCATAGCCAAACAATAACATGCGTTCCCCGTGACACCTTTAAAGGTAAAAAGCCTTAGAAAAATTTAATATAAATTCGCCGGTGGGGTTACGTTTTGTTATTACGTGATTTTTTGCGGAGTTTACATATATATCCTAGTCTTTATCCCATAACCATTTTGTTACCCCATGGGTACTTTCGGAATTAACGAAAATGACAGCTATGCGTTATGTGACAATAGGCGGGAAAATGGATTTGGAACGAGAGAGTATTTTCTTATACGCTGGGGTGTACGCTGCTATGGTGCACAGGCAGGATCTGATGGATGATAGCTAAACACTTTGCCTTGATGACTTTTGACTAATTGACTTCATAAGTTACGGTGCACGATCGTCGAACTACGTGGACTTTATTAACCCAGATCTTGTGTCTAACGAACACATGAAACGACGTCGGTATATGTTCGAATAGTTTGTTTTCTCGTGATGAACTAAAGGGAAAGGGACCATTTCTACACAAACTATAGTGAAATGATGAATCTTGCATGTGCTGCTTCACCAAATTCTACATAAACAAAATATAAAATATGACTTTTCCTTTAATTATAGAAATATCGTTCGTATGTTGACTAACAAATGTTATACCAAACTAAATTATTAAAAAAATAAATTTATTTGGGAATGTAAAACAATGATACCAATATGTTATATTGTTTGTTCCGTCGTATTTTTCTTTGACTTCTAGGCTGTTGTCCTTTTTCTTTTACTTTTTGCATGTATTGTCGCTCGGAGTCTCGGAAATTTTTCCTTGTCCCGTATAACTCTATTTTATGAGTTTAATATAATTCTGGATTACAAAAAATCTTAAGAAAAGGAAATAACTAGGGGGAATTTATATGCTAATCAATTTGGATCTCAATATTCATCAATAATTGATCTACTAACCAAGTTGAGGAGTGAATTTACATACTTCTCCTCTTCTTCTTCCCAAACACACACATGTGAATAGGGAGTTTATGGTTATGATAATGGTAAAATTGACGGAGTAAATGGCAGAGATGTTGGTGATGATGTTAAATCTTTAGTTTAAAGAATTATTCAATTTAAAAATTAATTGGTGATTACGGAACTAGGAACATGGAGGTGTTAATGGAATTACGAACGGTGGAGTTGATGTAGTGGACAGTGGTGTTGGTAGAGGGTTCGACGATATGGTGAAAGAAAAGCAGAGAGCCGGTGGTGTTATCACAGTCGCTGTAGATCTTGCAAAACCATATGAGAAAAGATAACAAGTATACGGAACAGAACATGTAACGATTACGAAAGATATCAAAGAAAACCGAATAGAAAAACGATCGTGGAGTCGAGACTTGGTCTCTTTCCGTAATCCAAATGATTCGTTCCGTAGTGCTACGGCGACAGCGGACTTTGAACCCAGGATAAAACCACGGGAGAACATCAGAAGAAGCACTCTTCTGATGAACCTACTGAACCAAGGAAAAACGACACTCTCGAACTATAGACTTACGTTTTTGATTTGCAGAGAAAATTTTGAGAGAGAGGAAAGAGGAGAGGAGAATCAGAACTATGTATCAAATGAGAGAGGAGAGGAAACTATTTATAGGAGAGTCGCACACGGATAAGACTCAACCACTCGCACACGAATCGCAGAGGCTGTTGAAGCAACCACTCGTGAATTGCGGAGTCGTTGAAGAGTTTTA
>OVAP01001372.1:13082-24476 GCA_900406295.1 Aurinia saxatilis | reverse complement strand
AGTCACCCCGCTGGTTCAGTGAATTTCTGTGAATTGAATCCCTGAAATGATCAATGAAATTAGATCAGTGGAGTGAATTGGATTTCTTTTCTGAGAAATTCACTACGATCTACCTTTTCAATCAAGAATTGGATCAGTCACCCCGCTGGTTTGATGCATCATGAACGATCTTGTTCCTCCTTACCCTCATCCTCTTGATCCTACTACCTACAATCTCATCATCGTCAGCACCGGAGTTTCTGAGTTCGTTCTCGCCACCGCAGCTTCCTCCTCCGACGTTCTCCTACGGCCCACACTTTGCTTCTCTTTCTCTCCCCGATCTCTTTTCATTCTTTCACTCAAACTCCACTTATCTTCCTTTGACGAAGATGACAACCACGGATAACGGTGATGATTACATCTTCGTCGACATCTCGAGCTACGAACTGGGTATTCTCCAAGAACAGTTGGTAGATATGGTGAATTTGTTGAGAGGTTTGCTTATGCTTGTAGCTTCTGCATTATACATTGTGAAATTGAGGTTTTCCATCATTGTAGATAATTCCACGAGAAATGAATTGTGGGAAACAGGAATGCACTATGACTGAGGATAAGCACAAGTTTGATGATAAGAAAAAGCTATTTGAAAATTGTGTGACACAAGCTTGTAATGATTGCTGGTTTTGAATCGTTGTTTATGTATTTGTGGTAAATGATTTCAGGGAAAACCCCTAGAAGTTCATCCATGTGACTCTCTTGTTCTCTCGTTCTGTAACTCATTTCAAATTATCTTTTCTTCATTAATCGTTAGTGGTTTCAAGAACATGATGAATCTTTTTTTTGTTTTTTTGTAGCTTTCTTTTGGTTTAAAGAAACACAAGATATCAAAGCCATGGAAAGGTATATATTTGCTTCTTATTAGTGTTCAACTTTTATAGTTTTGAATGCAATGACATTTAGGTTCTCTATTTCTCACTCCTTAAACAAAAAGAATGAACTTTTGTCTTCTAGCTTTGTAATTGGTGTTCAGATATAATAATATTCGTTTTATGTTTTCTACTTTTTGATCACAAGATTCATTATTTGTGAAAATTGAACAGGGAAGGAGATTTGTGTTGGACAAAGCTATGGAAGATCAGCTAATGAAGTTTAATACGTAAAAAGGAAATGTGATATGCGTCTCTACTTTCTTTTAAATCTGCCACACAAGCTCTGAGTATTTTGGTTCCTGCTACTCTCTTTCTCATGTGATTTTTTTCTGTTGTACATTGTTCTTGATGCTAAGAAGGTACCCTATCGAGTCAAAAGGAAGAAGGAAGAAGCTCTATGAGGTATTCATTGACTTGCGTAATTTATGCCTTCAAATGCATACTTTTCAGTGATTAATCTCTAAAACTGAAATGGATTTCGATTTGACCAATTCCAGAGATGAAGAAGAGATGAGGAGTGAATAACCCCATGGAATGGGTTAATCAAGCTCCGTGATTTATCACCCAATTCCTGCTACATAAGTGGATTGATCTCTATTGTCAGATATATTTGGATATAGTTTAGTTGTTAAGTTTTATTCGGCTATGTCTATGGAAAAGAGAAATGATGAGGGAAATTAATATTGACGCTTTCAAACGGGCACATGATCAGAAGGAGAAGTATCGGGTATTATAAATGAAGTTTAAGAAGAATATGGAGGGGATGGGTTCTATAACTCTCCTTTTTGCTGTATGTATCTCATTCTCGCCCAAATGTTCCACTAAAAGAGTTCATAGTGTTTCATTCAACACTACTTCATCATTACTAAGTTTCTCAAAATTCTTTCACCCTATTTCAGATTTATTTTTGTTGTTGCTATTGCAAAGAAGAACTTACTTAACCGAGTGCCAGAGGAATATGAGACGAATTACAAGGTATATCCTTCTTTGTCAAATACGATATATATCAAGAATCCGGCGAGGAGAAGAGAACCAAGAAGTAGTTGCATAATTTGCGTTTTAGAGAATTTACTCCAAACGAAGAAGAGGAAGGTGTCGGTAGATACCAGAATAAGATGGGTAGCATGGTAAATGCTTTTGCTGCATATGAAGGTAGGTGCATAAATTGAAATAACATATGTAAATTTTTTTTTTTCCAATTCTTCATATTGCTGCGTTTCGATTGACTACAACTAAAGTCTAATATTGTTGTTGTTTTCATAGAGTAAAAGTGTGAATCAAGCAGTTCCAGAATATTTGCAACATTTATTTATTTCCTTGGGTTTGGTTCATATTTGTAGATCAATATAGTTTCTCCAGGTTTTGTGTTATTTAGGCTACGGAAAAATTGCTCAACTGAAAGTTCTTTAAGTATGAATTTGTGAAATGCTTGTAGGCTTGACTCTTTTCCAACGAAGAAGATGTTTCTTGCAATGCTCTAAGAAAGAGGTTACAATCATACTCAAGAGGGAAAGTAGAGATGCAATTCTTCAGTTTTAGTTGGTGAAGGTCTTGTACAAACTATTAGTGCCTTATTAAGGCTTCGAGGATTGAAAGCTAAATGGCTCCAGAGCTTCAAAGCTTAAATTTTATGTTTCTAATTTATGCACATACAAAATTGTTAAATCCCATTGCTCTTCAGATTTTTACAACTCAAACTATAGTCTTTAGCTATAGTATTTTAAAAGAAGAAATGAGATTAGATACAATATTTGTACCAAAAAATATGTAGACATAAACCCGCGCGTAGCGCGGGTACTCATCTAGTGAGACTAAAAGACATGAAAATAAGGGATGAAAACATGCATATAACACTATACATCAGATTTCCAGCCAAATGGCTTGCCGGAATTGTCTGGTCGATAGCTCATTTAAAAACTGGTAACGAGCACTACAAGTTAGTGTACTCACATATCAAAACAAGAGTTGATTTGAACGAGAAATAAGGGTGTGAAATAGGCAACTCGGGATGGACGAAATTTCGCCCTACATCGGAAATGCAATCAAATTTTGACTCTCTTATATATAGATGCACTCCTATCAAGTTTCAAAGGTGTCTAGGTAAGAGAGGGAAGGTTCCCCACACGCATGCTAAACTGAACCGAAACAAGCCGGGGCCGGACTGGACCGGGCGCGATTCGTAGTTCGTGGTTTGCGGAACTCTAGCCTAGTCCGAGTAATTTTTGGGCCATTGATTGGTTAATTTTTGCGCAATTAATTTTGTGGAAATTTTCCAATTTCATAGATGAAAACTTGGAGATCACTCTGAATCTTTTCCTGATATCGAAAACTTGTGGAATACTCCTTTAAAATTGGGCAACCCTAGGTCCAATAGCTCATTCGGACGGAAACAATAACCGTCATTAAGAGATTATAAATAAGACCCTTGCCTCTCATTATTTTCTCATCCTCTGAAACACAGAAAACTCCAATTCTAAAATCCTCTCTAGCTAGTCTTTCTTACTTTGTTCGTTTGATCAAGTAAGTGTTTTAGTTTTTTTAAATTTGAGAGTATATCGTAGTTCTAGTTTTGTTGATTCTATATCTTGGTGTACTCGAGTATAGTCTATGATCGCTTGTATCTTGGAATTCATAAATCGAATTAAAAGNATAGTCTATGATCGCTTGTATCTTGGAATTCATAAATCGAATTAAAAGCAAAGTACATTCTGGCCGATTTTTTGAATTAAGGACAAAGAGTTCATCTCTTGCCTTCGTGAAAAATTTAAATTATTATATTTGTTCTTTAATTTATCGTTTATGTTCTTCTTATTCTGATTTTGTAAATTGTTATTACTTATTATCTAAAAAATAAAATCATATTTTTCTTAATTAAGTTTTGCGATTCCTACATTTGCCATGGTTATTTTATTCATATTTGAGTAGTTCTTTTGTTGGGGCTAAGGGTTTTCAAAGGAGTTTTCATTGCTTGACATATATGTAGGATTTATGCTTATTACATGATTGCTTAAATTGACACCCTAGGTGATTTGTTATATATTGATCTCTTCATCTTGACAACTTGATTAGGTTGGTATGAACTAGTGCTAAATTATAAGAATCAACTTCTGTGGCTTGCTTTTCTAGTTCACCTTTGTGAAGATTGTGTGAGTTAGGATGTTAGACATATTTAATCATGACTATGAAAATAGGGAGATTAATTAATGATTGGCTTGAATATTTAACAAGATTTATCTGCCTAGAAATACTGAATAGTTTAATCCATGAACCCTAGAAAATTCTCTAAGACCCAACACTTGCTTCTTTTTCTTTTATTTCATTTCGCATATGTACAAAAAAAAAATTTCATTCGTTTGATTAACAAAACCATTCGATCAATTGAAAACCAAACAAAAAACCATATTTTGTTGCTTAGCTCAACTCGAATCGATTTTTTTATTGTGTACCTACGTACTACTGCGAGAACTTGTGCTCTTGCAGGATTATTTTAGGTGAAAACTTAATCCCTATAAACAGGTTTATAATACAAGTTAGAGAAATTGATGCGAAACATAGATCTTCCACTTAATACAATTGATGTGTGCATTGGTGATTGTATGCTCTTCTGGAAACAAGATGAAAATGGGATTCATATAGATTTTGCGGGCACCCAAGATATAAGCCTAGCAAGGGACGTACCAAAATATCGTACAGTCGTATGTGGTATCTATCTATTGGTGCAATACTGAAGAGAATGTATCAGAGTGGGAAGACTGCATCAACAATGAGATGGCACGTATTTGAAGAGGGTGAGATGTGCCATCGATTAGATGCAGCTGAGTGGAAAATTTTCAATCGACTATCCAGAATTTGCAACGGAAACATGAAACGTCTATCTTGAATTGTTTACATATGGTTTTGTGAACAATTAGCGACTTTCCAGCATATTGTATGTTGTCTGGTTTGACTACATACGGGAAATTATCACGCCCCATTTGCATGGAAGAGACGAGGTCTTTAAAATTGACAAAAGATAGGAAATGGTGTTGGTTTGCCTGCCAGAGGCGGTTTCTCCCTTCTAGTCACTGATTATGGAGAAATACGAAGAATTTTCTAAGGGGAAAGACTGATGTGGACCACTACTCACCTTAATCTTTGATAGGGGAATGAGTGTTACACGAACTTTAAAGGACGGTAAATCCACGAAGAAAATCATATGTAGGGGAAACGGTAAAAAAGGAAGTGGGATATGGGAAGTAGCGTAAGTGGCACAACGAGAGTATTTTTTTGGAACTACCATATCGGGTAGACCTCAATCTGTGGCACAATTTCGATGTTATGCACATCGAGAATTATTTTTTAATTACATCGGGTATACTTTGATGAACATCCTCGGGAAGACAAAATATACATCTACCTCAAGATTCAATGCATAGTGATTTTTTAATCGAAAAGAACTGCATCTTGATGCTCATGGGCGAGCTCCATTTCCGATCTTTAGATTGAATCCACAAGCAAGATGAAGCCTACTAGATGTGCTAAAATTATGTAAAATTTCTAGACGGATATCAATCAAATTTAGAGGCTTGTGCGTGCAAGTAAGGACAAAGAAGACAAACAATCACTACGACATATGCGTTCGAGGAAAAAAATACTCTAATGCGTCTAATGAAAATGATTTATATGGAAATGTACTAGATATCATACAACTTGAATACCAATGACTTCTAGGATTGAGGATCACCCTTTAAAATGTGAATGGTATGATCCCACCATTGGAAAAGGAACACACTTCAGGAAGGGGGTAACTGTAGACGTACTCGCCACATGAAAATATCATAAGTATGAGCATTTCATACTTGGTACGTTTTGTTTTCCACGTCCTCTGAAATGACCAAGGAAAAATAATGTCACGATTTTTGCGACCATCTTAAACATAATGCCACTATTTTGTGAGCACTATCAAAATAATGTCACTAATTTGCAACCACCTTCTTATAAAATATCATTTCTTTAGAACCACAAGTAGTTTTCTTCTATGTAATTCCTTATCAAGATGCGATAAATCATTCCCAAAAGGTTTTTTTTAGCAAAAAAAACTTTACAAGTCCCACATGTACATAAGTTTAAACTCCTTTCCTTAGTGATTTCTGTGAAATCACTAAGGAAGAAAATGCCACTAATTTGCGGCCACCTCAAAACTAAACCCAATAATTTGGGACTATTATCCAAAATATTTATGACCACCCTCTTATAAAATATAATTTCTTTACAACTTTTTCTTCTAATTAATTCCTTATCAAGATACGAGAAATGAATTTTTTTTTAAAACTCCCTTTACAAGTCCCATATTTGCATTAGTTTTTTGTCTAAAACTAATATATGTATATCTTTGAGATCACCAAGACAAAAAATGCCACTAGTTTGCGACCACCAAGAATATAATGCCACTACTTGGCAACTAATGCCCCTAATTTGCGACCATCCTCCAAAGTAATGCCACCAATTTATGACCACCTTCTTATGAAATCTTAAACCTTTTTATATCAATTTGTTTCCAAGGATATAAACAAGTTTTAATCTAAGTTTATGGGTTAATAACGACTGCATTGCAACTGCCAAGTGACTACATATTTAGTGTAGTCATAATTGAGTCCTTTAAATGCCACCAATTTGCGACTAGTTCAATAGAAAACCGACTACTTTGTAACCCGTTTCTTACCGATTCGAGTAATACGCAGTTGAATTATACGACAGATTGATTTCCAATTACCTAAACATGTAAGCGTGTCGCTTTATGGGTTTCTAAAAACTATATTGGATTATATCACGTAAATCCTTTTAGCTAAGTTTTTCTTGACTGAAACCTAAATATCCTTTATAATACAGTATGTATAGTCTTAGTAGCGGTCTCGTTGTCCTCATGATATACAAGTTTTAACCCAAAATTAATATTCCAAATGCACAACAAATCACAGTAGTAAAATGGGATCAAATCCACATAGATCAAGTAGTACACATCAAGTTTGCATGAGTAAGAATTAAATTGAGACAAAAAGGAGGTTTTATTTAAAATCAGTAAATAAAATGATTAAGACAGATGTTTTAAGCAATTAAAATAAACGTTAGGTCTTGGAAAATTCGCAGGAATAATCCAAATTGTAGCCATGAAAAGAGACTAGTGTCGATCGACACTTGTCATGAAAACAAAACAAAAATCACACATTTTTTAATATGATCTCTAAGGTAAGCTAACCAAATCTCGTTGCGAAAGCTATCTAAATCTAATTCCTAGAAAGCCAAATTCCCTTAAAATTCTAGAAAATTAAATCAACAATCATTCCAGGTTCAATTGTTCACAACATATCTAAACCAACTTTTTTGTATACAAAGATCTTGCGCGTTTAAGATAGTTCAGACAATTTTTAATACTCCCACATCTAATAATTAACAAATGATCTAATTTATGGTAATCAATCAATGAACTAGTGATATCATAAATATTTTACCGGTTTGTACTATATATTTATGTGCTTGTGTAAAACAAACTATATGATTTGGGTAACAAATATTTTTACTGCTCTCTAGCTTTCAAAGTGTTTTTAGGTTATTGGGGCAAAAATTTCCAGAAGGAGCTTTCCTCGCCATTTGTTTACAAAGGCAACATTCATACCTAAATGGAGATTCTATTCATTTTGGAGGAAGCTGAAACTCACACACAAGATATCTACAAGCCTGATGGAGCATATACAAGTTGAATGAAGGTTAGGGAGTTATGCCCTTAATAATAGAGCATAGTACAGAGGAGCAGTTCCAAAAGATGTTTAAGAAACAATATTGGCAGTGGGCGAAAGAAAAAAATAATGAATGCAAATTCCCGTTCTTGAAAAAGAGCAAAACCAATTCTTACACTTTCTTGTGATGTGAGCCCAATTCGGGGACCAAAGGCAATTAGACCAGCCAAGAGTGTGAGGAGATTAGGTCATTCTCGAAACAGAACCTGCGAAAGATCTAATACATGAGCATCAACATCAAATTTTTGTATTTTCAGCGGAAACAATTAAATATTTATGGTGAGACTATTTTCATATTACACACTCCAAGTATATAGATTAAACGCCCTCTACTTGATTTGATTCACACAAATGTTGTATCAGATTCTGAGAGATAATGTTGCCTACTTAAAGCCCCTTACTATATCGACTAAAGCCGTAAAGCCTTGTACTATTTTGTTCTTTGTCTTATGACATGAACTTTCCAATTCTATCTAATTGCACATGTACTACATTTAGTCTCTCCAGATAGCCATTTAAAATTAAACCTGGCCTTAACCAGATAATTAGCGTTTTGAAATCACGTTTGCAGATTAAATTAATAAGATTACAATATTTAAATATAATTAAATATTTGACATCTTAAAACCCCCTCTACTATATCGACTAAAGTTGTAACACCCTGTACTATTTTTATATTTTTCTTACAACATGAACTTTCCGATTATGCCACCTCGCACCTGTACTACATTTAGTCTCTCCAGATAGCCATTTAAAATTGAAGCGGACCTTTATCGGATAATTAGAGTTTTGAAATCACGATTGCAGAATAATTTAATAAGATTAAAAACTTTTAAATACAGTGTCTAAGGTGTTTACTTCATACAAAGTAGTGAATAAAAGCCTACCAAAACTAGATATAGAGTCACAAGGTACATATTATTCATTTAGAATGGTAAAATGAAAACACACAAAAACAAACTAATCAAACAATGTTATTTAGGTCCAGACTCTTATACGGATCCTAGATGTAAATCAAATGAGTATCAAATTTTGTGTACATATTAGAGTGTCATATATCTATATAGGAATATTAATTGAACTTTGGATGATCCTTTTATGATCATCTAATGGCTAAATAGTCTCTATATAGTCTAGAAATATTAATAGTATTTATGGCTTATATGAGTGTCTGCGGTACTTACTTCATAAAAGTAGTGAATAAAGGCAACCAAAACTAAATATAGAGTCACAAGATACATACTCCCTCCGTTTCTTAAAGAGTGTCGTTTTAGACTTATTTTTTTGTTTCACAAAAAGTGTCGTTTTCATTTTTCAATACAACTTTTAATACTAAATACCTAATTTAACCTCAAAACAAAGAAGAATATGAACAATCAACTTATTATTTAGGGGCATAATAGAACTTTTAATATGTTTTATTAATTTGTGTGTAAAGAGTCAAAAAGACACTCTTTGAGAAACAGAGGGAGTATTATTCATTAAACTTAGTTTCTCACTATTGTCAGTGATTTAGTTTTTGTGAAGAAACACTAAAGGATTGTCTATGATCGAGTCTTCGATTAGCCATTTTAGCTCACAGAGGAGAGTGACTAATTCAAGTCCGTCATCATCCTCAGTGGAAGCTGCTTCTACGGAGGAAACTAAATCTTTTGCCCAATCGGAAAGTTCATGTCGTAAGACAAAGATGAAAATAGTACATGGTGTTAAATTTTTAGTCGATATAGTAGAGGAGGTTTTAAGTTGTCAAATATTTAATTGTATTTAAATGTTTTTAATCTTATTAAACTTATTTGCAAACGTAATTTCAAAACGCTAATTATCCAGTTAAGGTCCGGTTCAATTTTAAATGGCTATCTGGATAGACTAAATGTAGTACAAGTGCAATTAAGCATAATCGGAAAGTTCATGTCGTAAGACAAAGAGCAAAATAGTACAGGACTTTACGGCTTTAGTCAATATAGTAGGGGGAGTTTTAAGCAGCCAACCCAAGAGAAGAAGATCAAAATTATGACCTTAATCATTTTGATCTTCTTTTCGTCTTTCTCTTCTTCCTTCTCTTTGTCATTTTCTGCCTCCACTTTTTCTCTTCATCTTCTTCTTATTTTTCATCTTATCCTTCTTCTTTCTATTTATTAGTCATGTGACCATCTTCTTCCTCTTTGTCGGTCATTTCATTTATAGTATCACTGATAACATCATTTACCTCTGGTTTTCTATGCAATAGGTCAACACTAAAATTGCATGATGTTACTACAAACGGAAAATGTAACTAGAAAAGACCTAAACATTTGGAACATATAAATAAAGAAGAAAAAAAAAGAGTAAAATAAATAACAGCATTTGATCAAGATTAGTCTTCTAAAGAGAAAAGCGAGAAAAGTAAGAAACATCCAAGCGAGCCACGTGCTAGGGGATCTAAAGAGAAAGGTTACAACCATTCTCATTTGGTTCAAAATCTTAGCCTTATTCCAAATTTATGTTTAGCTATTCAGATTTACTGGCATGAATTGAATACATGAAAACCAACAAAGAAAGAAAAAGGAGAGCCTAACAGAGAATAGATGCTTGCAGTGGTATACGGAAGAAGGTTTGCAAAAAAAAATTTCCAGAACCTTTCGCATAAGATTTTTTATCCTTACATATGGTCCATGAGCTCTCTTTAACAATCTTTTATGAGCTTTTCTTCTTTGATAACTTTTTATCCTTTGCTTCGTCTTTCTCATCTTCATTTTCATTATCTTCATGGTGACTTTCTTTATCTGGGGATGCATCATCTTCTTCATTATAATCATTAGTGCCTTCAGAATCAACATCTTCCTCATCTTTGCCTTCTATTGTTTAAGATGGTTGATCTCGATTTTTGTTTATCTTTTCTTATGTGTAGTAAAAAAACCACAAACACTTGTGGGCTTGGAGAACTATGGTTATGCATGTAGTTATCTCGCTTTGGAGGAAGATAAACAGGTGATGTAAGTCTTGGAACCCGAGAAGATGAGCTAGATTGTTTGGCTAAGCCCGCTACCCGAGGTAACCATCACTGGATGTCGACCAGTCATTCACTTATCAGTTTACGTCCAACACTTCCAACTTCAGCTACACGGTCTCCTTCTCCACGCGTTTTCATCTATCCCTTTGAAATATGCAAGATGAAATTAGAATCATATGGTCCGCTACGATCAATTCATGACATTAATATTTCGTAAGTCTTTGAGAAATAACCGGAGATAGTTTTTTGTATTTTGAAAAGGAGGAGTCGACGGAGGAAGATTACAGAAACGGTGAAACTCGAATCCCTTTTTCATGTGAAGATATCTGATGAAAGTGGAGGATTGTAGAATTTTGGGGGTTTCACATAGAAATCACCATTCTCTTATAGATGAACCCTAATTTTGGTTCACTTGTTTTGCTATTTCCTATATTCGAGGAGGTTTGTACATGTCACATTTTGATATCCGCATTAAAGTACAATAATTTTGAAGAAGAGTTTGACATCTAAATTTTTTATAACTTAAGTGCGTTCGTGAATAATGAATAAAAGATTGTCATGAAACCAGATGTCTGAAAAAGGTAGTTTTACCTAATTATTTGAACTTTCTAGGGACAAATCCAAATATCTATATAATCAATATATTTCATATTTGAGATAAGAAACAAACGGTATAAAGATATTTAAATATATATATATATATATATATATATATATATATATA
>OVAP01001372.1:0-13069 GCA_900406295.1 Aurinia saxatilis | reverse complement strand
ATATATATATATATATATATATATATATATATATATATATATATACGCACATATGTATATAAGTATTAATTTATATCATATATGAGACTATAACCATAAAAATTGTTATTTTATAGAGTTTTATCAGTTTTTACATTGCCTAAATTAGGAACCGAACAAATTTATTAATTTATCAAGATTAACAATTTATTGAGTATTAATTTATAGAGGTTCCATTGTATTTTTCAAAAATGTACAAAGTTAATTTATTAAGTAATTGATCCTAATTACACAAAGCCAAATGACATTTTAATTCAAAAATGTGTATATTAGCATATTTGAGAAAATATGATATGTATCCAGATATATTAAGGTTTGTGAATAGCTTTGTACAGTTTGCTTTCTCTTGTATAGCTTTTACTTAGCATATAGAGAGTCTGTTAAAAACTAATACCCATATGTTTCACGGAGATTGATGTTCTAATTTTTTTTTTCATAAAGATTGATCTTTTAGAATTTTTATATTTTATTTATAGTTATTATAAAATATTGTAAACTTCAAGAAGTATTAAATGAGGATATTTGAAGTTACAGATTGACTATTGGTTCAAATTGCTTATTGCAAACAGATGCATTTAAAACTAAACACAATTAACAATTTCTTAATTTGTCTGAAAACTCCTAACAATCAATTTTTATGGGACAGAGGGAGTATAGTATAAACAGGTTAGTTAGGATTTCTTTATGGTTTAAGGCTCTGGTTTAGGCGTTGGTCTGGTTTGTATATAAACCCTCGATTGTATATTTTTGCTAATAAATGAGAATCAGAATATTTACATGTAATCTGGTAATAGGATAGTAAAATAAAATTGAATATTTACTCTGTTATATTTTGGAAAATCTGCATATTTAGTTTGATATTGAGAAATAAATGTTACCTTTGATTATACTCTCAAGAATGGTGAATAAAAGATGAGGATAATATTTAGACTCTTAAGATGCAAAGACATTAAATTTGAGATAATAAGAAGAAAAGAAAAAGGAACTTTTGTTCCCCAAGCTTATTTGATAGGAATAGTAATTGCGGCAACAGCTTAGCTGGCCTCTGGGCTCTGGCGGGACTACCGGGAAGTCAAACAAAACAATAAAACGACGTCACTTGGCCCAGCAAGCTAGTATAATTTTATATATTTTTAAGGGATGGTTACAATTAAAAAAAAAAAAGAAAAAAGAAATGTATTATCATTACACTGATTACTACTTAATTTTCATTTTTGAAGTCGCAGTCTACAGTTGTTGATTTGCGATCTTCTCTTGTCTGTCTTAAGATTTATCACAATCGCTGTATATGTGGTTTGATTTGAAGGATTAGTGAATTTATCTGGTAGAGTGAAGGGAGAGAGAGAGAGAAGTGGTTTAATGTCTGTGAAGGTAGGAGGTGTAGTTGGATCGAGATAGAGGTGAAAGTGAAAGGTGGGGAAATTTGTCTCTAGGGTTAGTAGTGATGGAAGATGAGTGGTGAGAAGCAATGGTGGATCGGAGAAGCGCATTGGGGATTGTGTCAGTGTTGTGGTTGGTGGTGTTCCACCAGTGTGTTGTTGCGGCTCGATTCGAGGAGCGACTCTCTCTGCTTCGTCTCAGGTCTTCTCTCGGGTTGAGAGGCACGGATTGGCCCATCAAAGGCGACCCTTGTGCTGTGTGGAGAGGGATACAATGTGATGCTAATGGCAGTATCCTTGGCATCAACATTTCAGGATTTAGGAGGACCAGAATCGGTAAGCGAAACCCACAATTCGCTCTTGATCCTCTTGTTAATCTCACTCGTTTGGCCTCTTTCAATGCATCTGGATTCGCCTTACCTGGTTCTATCCCTGATTGGTTCGGTCTTAGCTTCTCCTCTTTGCAACTCTTGGATCTTACTTCGTCTTCTCTCAGAGGTGTTCTTCCTCTTACTCTCGGTAATCTCACTAGTTTGCGGACTTTGAATCTGTCTCGTAACACTCTTACCGGTTGGTTGCCCACCACTTTAGGCCACTTGTCTAATCTTACAGATCTTGATCTCTCTAGGAATTCACTCACTGGGACTCTTCCTCCATCTTTCAGCTCTCTGCACAATCTCGCTACTCTTGATCTCTCCTCTAATTACCTCACTGGCCCAATCCCTCCTTCTCTCGGAATGCTATCCAACCTTCTCTATCTCAATTTCTCCAGCAACAGTTTCTCCTCATCCATTCCTTCTCAGCTCGGCGATCTTGTCAATCTCATTCACCTTGATCTTAGCATCAACTCATTGTCTGGTTCACTTCCTCTGGAGTTTAGAAAACTAGACAATTTGCACAACATGGACATTGGTGATAACCTCTTGGATGGCCCTTTACCAGTTGGTTTGTTTGCTCCTGCTACTCAACTCCAAACCTTAGTTTTGAGACAGAATAGTTTCTCCGGTACTTTACCTGAAATGTATTGGACATTGCCCAAATTGCAGATTCTTGACATTGCTAACAACAACCTCACAGGAATGCTGCCAAATACCAGTTCTGATCCAAACCTGGCAGCTGCAATGCTTGATATCTCCTTCAACACATTCTATGGGGAGCTCACACTGATTCTTACAAGGTTCAGGGCCATGGACCTTTCAGGTAATTATTTTGAGGGAAAAGTTCCTGATTATGTGCTCCGCCCAAATGTGTCTGTTATCAGAAACTGCCTTCAAAATGAGAAGGAACAGAAGTCCCCAAGAGATTGTGCAGCATTCTATACAGCTAGAGGATTATTCTTTGATAATTTTGGACGCCCCAATTCCACACAACCTACATCGAAAAATGCTTCTTCAGGGATGAGCCACAAAACAGTAATTATATTGGCATCAGTTGCTGGAGGGGTTGGTTTTATTCTAATTTTTATTGTCTTGCCAATTATTGTGGCTCTGTGCATACTCCGAAGACGCAGAACGGCGCAAAGAGGAAATGATGACAGGCCTAAACCTGTCGGGGAAACTACACAACCAACTAGAGGAGCACAGACTTTTGATTTGTCACGTCTTGGAAATGCATTTACACATGAGCAGCTTCTTCAGGCAACAGAGGAGTTCAATGATGCCAATCTGATAAAACGTGGCCATTCTGGTATTTTATTCCGCGGTTTCTTGGAAAATGGTATACCCATTGTTATAAAAAAGATTGATATTGGGGAAAGTAGAAATGAAGGCTATATATCAGAATTGGAATTATTTAGTAAGGCTGAACACCAGAGGCTGGTTCCCTTTCTGGGACACTGCTTGGAGAATGAGAGCCAAAAGTTCCTGGTGTACAAGTATATGAGGAATGGAGATCTGGCTAGCTCTTTATTTAGGAAATCTGACAATGAAGGTGATGGACTGAAGTCTTTGGATTGGATAACGAGGTTAAAGATTGCTCTTGGTGCAGCTGAGGGACTATCCTATTTGCATCACGAGTGTACGCCACCTCTAGTTCATAGGTACTCTCCTGCTCAGCCTATTTTAAACTCTCATTCTGTTAAAAGCATTTACTTAATGAGTACCCTGTCATATATAGTAAAATGTAACATTTGTGAACCATTAACAGTTTCCATCTGCTAAGTTCTCGTACATTATGTTGTTTATTATGTTTTTAGTATCAGATAGTCGATCATGTTCATTGGAAGTAAGATCTATTTACAGATTGTTAACATTTAGCATCATAGATGGATAAGCCCACTGATATTATCTGATCCTAAATTACTTATTGCTATATTGCCTGTAAGCAGAAAAGCTAGAGTACTCATGTGTCTGTGCTTATATTCTATAGGGATGTACAAGCAAGTAGCATCCTTCTTGATGATAAATTTGAGGTACGTCTCGGAAGCCTTAGCGAGGTGTATGCTCAAGGTGATGCTTATCAAAGCAGGATTTCTCGCTTGCTTCGGTTACCACAGTAAGTACTTACAACATTATCAATCCCTCTGAGGCTTTTTGTGTTTATGTGATTCCCTAACCACGCTCTGTATGTTGCCTCAGCACGACAAAATGTTTAAAAGCTTGTTTGAATTGAATTTTACTAATGCTTCTCCCTCTTCATTTCCTACTCCTGCAGATCAACTGAAGCATCTTCTTCTGGTATGTATACTTCGGATCATAAACCTTCCATCACAATATAGACTTAGTTTAAATCTTTCGTATTGGACCCTTAACTTATAAGGAGCTAACAACAGCGTAGCATTTGTATAAAAGAAGCCGGATTGTGGATGCATTTGTAGGAAACTTGTAATATAGGATCTTAATCGATAGAACCAACTATTTGCTTTTTAAATAATAAACCGATAGGTTTGGGCAGTTTCGAATTCATCTGGTTGATTTTGTCTCTTCAGGTGCAGCAAATGCAACTTGCTCCTATGATGTCTACTGCTTTGGCAAAGTGTTACTGGAGCTAGTCACGGGGAAGCTTGGGATCAGTTCGCCAGACAGTGTGAAAGCAAAAGAGTATATGGAAGAAGCGTTGCCATACATCAGCACAAATGAGAAAGAACTAGTGACCAAGATCTTGGACCCGTCACTGATGGTGGATGAGGACCTTTTAGAAGAAGTATGGGCAATGGCCATAATTGCAAAGTCGTGCCTAAATCCAAAACCAACGAGACGGCCATTAATGAGACACATAGTGAACGCACTTGAGAACCCGTTGAAAGTAGTGAGAGAGGATACCAACTCAGGCTCGGGTTCTTCACGGTTGAGAACAAACTCCTCGAGAGGGTCATGGAATGCTGCTATATTTGGGAGCTGGAGGCAGAGCACATCAGATGTAACAGCGGTGCAAGCAGGAGGAACAGCAAGCGGTTTGAGAAACTCGGGATCAGAAGGGAGTAGTGGAAAGAACAATAACAACAATGGGAATTCATCGTCGAGAAGACGGCAATCCAGTAGTGAGATTGTCCCAGAACCTACTGTTTTTGTAGAAGATATATAAGCCATTCAGAGAGGATAAAATTTATGATTTCTTCATCGATTCTTTGTGTCGATAATAACAGAGGCAAAGAAAAGTCCTCAGGTAGCTTAATGTTAGAAAGGAGGTGTTTTTTTTCTTCTTTGGTCTTTTTTTTTTTTCTTTCTTGCTCTCCTCTTTTTTTTTTTTTCTTTGGGTTTCAACGTCGATTTTTGTAAATTGTAATTCTTGGATATGGTGTTTTGTTTTCCGGTTTCTTTCTTATTGAGAGACTAGGGGGGAAAGGGGAGTTTGTCTAGACTTTTTGCATTTGCACGTGGGAACCTTTTGATTGTATAGGACAAATGAGAAAAAGAGATAAAAATTGAAAGGTTCTACCGAGAATTGAACTCGGGTTACTGGATTCAGAGTCCAATGTCCTAACCGCTAGACCATAGAACCAATTTGAGATGTTGCGCTTGCTCTATTACTATCTCGTTTTGAATATTTTGTTTGTTGCTGGAATTAACCATTGCTTAGAAAAGGATTTTTTTCTTTTTTTAGTTCTGAAGTAATTTATTTTTTTAGTTATCGTTACAGATTTTAATTTTGGCCAAAATTCGAATAGTTTTCAAATTTGTTTGGTTGTGGTTGTTTTTCTTTTCGACTTATATAAAAATATATATATCTGATATATACATCCAACAACCAACCCAAGAGCAAGCTACAGGGAACAAAATTTGTTATCAACACACTTCAACAACTCAAATACATTTCCAAAGGCCCTTTTAAACTCAAAACATGAGTCCCAGCCAATTTGGTCATACGTGAAATCTCGGAGATTCCATATAAATTTTTTATCCACAAATCAATTTTTAAGTTGTGATTGTTTACCATAAACGTTTTTTACGTAAAGTAAAAAATTAAAAAAAATAGATGCCAAATCCAAAAATAAATTGAAAATTGTGAGAAACATCACTTTTGGAAGGGGTCTTAGATTAGACACGACATGTCAAGGGTGTTGTTTGGAATCTGAAACTATCAAGCACACCTTCTTCATTTGCCCCTTTTCAATCATGACTTGGTGTTTTTTTGTTTACCTTTGGACCCTCTGCTTTCTTTCTCGGCCGAAATTACAAGGAACATTATGATCTTGTTAGATCTATAAACCTCTCAAATACTCTTTAAAAAGCAGACGTTGTTTATGATAGCGACGCTTATAGTATTAGACAAGTGTTTGCTTTCATAAAATTAGAATTCATTTTTGTGTTTACGATAACAATGTATGTATTATTGGGCAAGTGTTTGCTTTCACTATACTAATTGAATAATGCTAATCCTTAAATATCATTTCTTAAGAGGATTGAAGTAGCGGCATTGCCTCAATTAGAATAGCTTGTGACCAAATTTGGGTTTGTTTGTTTATCCTAACCGTTTATCAACATCTTATAGTTCATTACAAAGGAATCATTTCTGGCAGCACAAGTGAGCAATGATTCTTCTTCATTATATGGTGTGCATGTTTTCCTTTTTGAAGGCTTTTAATGCATAAAGAATATTTGCGTAGAGTGATTGACTTGTTATCGCTTAAAGAGCACCATACTAAGACTTTTCTTATCCATTACTGATGGGACTTGAAGAAGGTTTTTCTTATGCTTGTTGAGAGGGGGGAAAATAACTTGTTTGTTGTCAATGGCCTTACGGTTCTCCAAAACCAACCTTGTGATTCTTCCTTATCTCATTTTCATATGGTCACTTATGATATCTGCATAAAGATGTACTGAGACATCAAATGACAAGAAATGGGTTGTGGCCATTGCTTTTGCAATAGCTGTGAGTCTCTTGTTTGTCTTAATTTCATGATACCTTGTAGTGGAAGTTGTGTATTGATTTATAGAGTAACATGTTTTGAGCTGATTAATTCCCCAATTATATGGAACTAACTTATTTCTATGGTTTCTCTTGCTTTATGTTTTAAAGTAAAGATAAATGAAAGTCAAATAAAAAGGATTATTTTCATGGCTCATCAATGTAGTGCTATATGTGATGAAGATGTTGTCAAGACTCTAGTTAGTAAAAGTCGACCAGATTTAGCTGAAAATTTTGTTCGTTATCTTCTTGAAACATACATTGTAGAAAGAAAAAAAAAATAGTGAAATGGTGTCCAAATACCCACATTGTGGGAATGTTATACTGTTGAGGATGATGAGTTGTGCGAGGCTAAATGCTCATGTGGCTTTCAGTTCTGTTTCAGTTGTTCATCTGAAGTCCACTCTCCTTGTTCTTATTTGATTTGAGAGCTATGAAGGGCAAATGCCTCGATGAGTCTAAGATATTTGATTCAATATATTCTTACACAAAACCGTGTCTAAGCTATTACAAACCCGTTAAAAAGAATGGTGGATGCATTCTAGTGATTTGAATATGTACACAATCTTTCTAGTGAGAATTGTAACCTTGTGTCTTTATATTTTTTTTATTATGCGTTGCGGTGGACATATGTTACGTGATGATAAACCTCTTGTTCGGTTGTTACTTTGTACAATTGGTTATGTGGTGAAGCTACTGGAAGGGGCCACACTTGATCTAGAATTTCAAGACAAAATTGTGGTCGGTACCAAGAAGACAAAGAGAAACAAATGAAGAGAGCAAAAAAGGATCTCTATCGGTACATGCATTATCATAACTAGTACAAAGCGCATATTGATTTCTCCAAGCTAGAGGATATACTTAGTGATGATATCCTTAAAAACGTGTCAATTTCATAAAAGAAGCAGTTACAACATAAAGATTTCAGTTGGGTTAGCAATTGACTACACTGGCTATTTAAATATAGACGAGTTCTTTTGCATTATTTATGTTTGGAGATGAGCTATTCAAAGATGAGATGAGCTATGAGGAGAGAGAAGTAAAACTAAATTTGTTTTAAGGATCAGCAATAACAACTTGAGGCTATTGTTGAGAAACTTTCTATGTTGTTGGACCTCTATAAGAAAATGTAAGCATAATCCATAATTTGCAAGAAATCAAAGAATTCCAAAAATGTATACTGAAACTAACATGTCAAGGAAATTGGATGTGCATGTATGAGTGCATTCAAACCAACTTGTTACTCTTTGCAATATGGTATTCATAATATTTTTCTATAAAAATCAAATTGCACATACTGAGCATTTGACTTTTATTTTTTTAATTTTTTTGAAGAAGTTGTTGATGAAATATGCTAACCTTCAAATTAATTCTTTGGTACTTTGTTAGGATAGTTGGTGGTTATTTGACAAAGCAAATTGTCCGATAGAGTTAGTAACACACACAAGTACCAACCAACTCTTTAAAACATGATTGACTTCCAAACTCGGATCAGAAAACTCAGAACATACAAGTTGCTCTTCCAAGAAACGTCCCAAAAAGACGGAAGTTACAAAAACATCTAAACTTGCCAGCAAAAGAGGTCATCATTGAAATGAACTCCTTCTTCTTCTCCTCCCAAGAAAACCTTTTTTTGTCCAAATGATGCTTGTTTCAAAAAACTGTACATCTCTTAACCGCAAACCTATTGCACATAGTTTTTATTTTGCTTTCACTAACCTGATATGTCTATGATTCTAAGAAAGAGGTTCATGTTGTTTATTTTCTTACTATTTATGAATTAATTTCAGATCTTAACATGAAACTCGAGTTACGACATGCATCTTTGAAGCTGCCTTTGAACTTGGGCTTCTCTGAATGCCTCACGTTTAAATCTTAATGTAACAGCCCAAATTCTTTGGCCCAAGGCCCATCTGTGCGGGCCCAAGAATCTGAGGTCCAACCTTCATCAAAACCTAGTACCCCCTCCCTCAACTATTTAAAGGATCTCTTATCTCTCTCTCAACCCACAAGAAACTTTTCCGGCAAAGCTCTCCCCTCCTCCGATCACCTCCGGTGAAGCCACCGCGACCGTCAACCCAGTCGCTGCCTCCGAGACGCCGTCGCAGCCGCACCTCCGCCACAAGCCGTCGCAGCCGCACCTCCGCCACCCATGCGTCAGATCCACGCGCCGCACACGTCACCCGCGCATGACCTTGACGCGCCGTCAGCCCCTCCCGTGCGTGGGCCCCACGCGCCGCCGCATGCGCCGCCGTCTCCGCCGCCACGCGCCTCCGATCCTTTTTCCGGGCTTTCTCGAGGTGATGATTCACCTGGAACTCTACCCATTCAAATCTGTATCTGCATATATCCAGAAATGAGCTTATTCTAGATTTATAGATAGTGTGCCAACTCTATATTTATTTGGGTCCATATTATTATTTTGTGTTGTGTGTATAGTGGGTGAGTCTGATTAAATGAGTTATTGTTTTAAGTTGATATATGATTGATATGAGATTATTTGATGAGTAATAATTGCCATGATATTCGGATATTCGGTTAGTTATTCGGTTAATTGATATTCGGTTAGATTTATTCGGTTAGATATTCGGTTAGTTAATATTCGGTTAGCTAATATTCGGATATGTATTTGGTTAAATCATATTTGGTTAGAGGAAATTGCTATTTTTAATTTTGTGTTGATTGTGATATGTTGGTACGTTAGATGGACTAGGGTCTAAGTGTTTTTTCACTAAGTAGTTGTGCTCACCTCTCTTCTCTTCTCTGTTTCCAGATGGTTAGGGTGCGGCCTTGAAGGCGTGATATAGATGAGATGTGTTGTATACTTTTTTTTTTTTTTTTACTATTCAGTTAAATCAATTGAGATTGAATATTAAGTTATGGTTTTTATTGAACTGATATTGATATTGATATTGATATTGATATTTTTATTTTATTTTATTTTATTTTAATAAAGATTGGAGTTTAGACTTTATAATACCAAATTTAATGTCACTTAAGATTGGGTATTACATTATTCCCCTTGGAAATGATTGAACAATTCAGATTTGAGAGCTGAAAAATCTTTGTCTTATACAGATTTTCCACATAGATGTATTTTAATTGGCTTAAAGGCTATCAATATTGTCATTTTGTGAAAAAAAGAAAAGGAAAAAAAAGAAGAATAATTGTGGCCGTTGATTAAAACCAGGAAAGCAGCGGAAGGAAATCTGAAATCTGGGTTTGGCGAACCACAATCACTCGACGGACTTCCCTCACTAACGTACAAAAAACCCTAACCCTAAGTAAATTATTGTGTAGCCCCAATTTCTTCCGTATGGAAGACGAAGAAGGGATCGGGTTGATTCTAGCCAGAGCGACGGAGCTCAGGCTTAAGATCAGCGATTGCATCGATACCTCCAGTGAGGACGATGAGCAAGGAAAGAAGGAGGAGGAGGAGGAGGAGGTTATCGGGAATGGAGACTCCATCAGCTGCGAGGAAGAGGAGGCTGAACGGCTTTTGCGTATTCGTGATGCTCTTGAATCTCTCGAGTCTCAGCTCGCTGCTCTACAGGTTTGAATCCCTCATTTCTTTTCTTATTAGCTTTAATACTGCTTCTGAGTCTGTGTAAATCTATATTTGTGATAATCAGAATCTGCGGCAAAGACAACAGTATGAGAAGCAAGTGGCTCTCTCTGAGATTGATTACAGCAGGAAACTGTTGCTTGAGAAGCTCAAGGAGTACAAAGGGAAAGAGTTTGAAGTATTACGCGAGGCTTCCAATTTTGCTGGTGAGAGAGTTGACTACGAGAATGATCTTCTCCTTCCTCCCTATCCTGTTCATCCTCCCCTCTCCCTCGCCCTGCCTCATTTACCCTCAAAGCAGAAATCCGATGCCAATGGGTTCACCTCGGGACATGTCAAAACTCCCAACCCCGAATCTCCAGGATCAAATAACCGGGTTATTCGCTTCTTAGGCACTGTTGCCAAGATTGTGCTTCCATTCATTGGTGTAGTTTCCATACTCTCTGCCACTGGATATGGTCCAGCCATCAGGAAACGAGGCGCATCCTTTAAACTTCTTGGACTTTTCCCGCAAGGGAAAACACCTAATCAGTGCCCACCCGGGAAACTTCTTGTCATTGAAGATGGTGAACCACGGTGTCTTGTCAAGGAAAGAGTCGAAATACCCTTTGACTCCGTTGTTGCCAAACGTGATGTAACTTATGGATATGGTTGAATTCCCTTCTCTGTAACCTTCATTGCCTCAATTCACTCTGTAAATTTGCAATCCTTATCTCGTTTAGATGTGAAGCTACATAATCCCAAAAGTTTTGTTCTTGCTTGTGCTTCTCACCAAATAATCTGCCAGAGATAGAGAGTGAGATCCATTTGCATTTTGCACTAGTTGTCTTTGTTTTGCCATTCCCTTCCATCAATGTATCTCAACTTGCACTATTTGTATTTTACTATGCGAATATATTAATCAGTAAAGTAGCGAGATTGAGCTTTGACCGGAAGTTGGTCAAATAAAGTGTAACTCCGCCATTAGAAACCATGTTCCATTACAGTTTACTAGCACATAGTTTCATTTTTTTAAGCAGACAAATCTTTATCTGGAACTTGATTAACAAGAACTGTCTCTTGGATAGCACAAAGGGTCATTATCGAAACCTATATATATAGAGGACATCTTTCCTAGTTGGAATCAAATCAGAAGAGAAATTGCTAAACCAAAGAATTGTATATCAATCATTCAGGTTCTGAAGATATGGCGAGTGATGGAAAGATCGTGTTCACAGAAGAGCAGGAGGCTCTTGTGGTGAAGTCATGGAGTGTTATGAAGAAAAATTCTGCTGAATTGGGTCTCAAACTCTTCCTCAAGTAAAGCCTTATATAATGATCTCATTTATTCTTTCTACTTGTATGCACATACATATACATGATCTGAGATATCTGAACAAATTTGATATGTAGGATCTTTGAGATTGCACCAACAACGAAGAAGATGTTCTCATTTTTGAGAGACTCACCAGTTCCTGCTGAGCAAAACCCAAAGCTCAAGCCCCATGCCATGTCTGTTTTTGTCATGGTAAGCATATCAATCGGCAGAAATCTCAATACTCCCACTTGCTTGATTCTCTTACAGTAATGGGTTTATTATCAGTGTTGTGAATCAGCAGCACAACTGAGGAAAACAGGGGAAGTCAGAGTGAGGGAGACAACAGTGAAGAGGCTTGGAGCCACTCATACTAAATATGGCGTCGTCGATGAACACTTTGAGGTTAGACATATCTCAATGTTGTATATTTTTAAAACAGTTGTTTGATAAATGATGTGAATGTAGGTGACGAAATATGCATTGTTGGAGACGATAAAAGAAGCGGTACCAGAGATGTGGTCACCGGAGATGAAGGCTGCTTGGGGTCAAGCTTATGATCACCTTGTTGCCGCCATTAAAGTCGAAATGAAGACTTCCCACTAAAATCACATTAAGCAAAAATGTCTCCTTGTTACCTACTTTTTAAGCAAGTTTGAAGATCACTTGTCCTATTTCGTTTTCCTTAGATAATAATAACTAAGTGGTTTGTTTTTTTCTTGTCACCTATTATATTAAAACTTGAAATAAGAATATGGTTACAACACAAAGCTGGTGACACCAATTGTGGTGACCCATAAACAAAGCCGGCTACAGGTTTCCGGAGACTTACAAAAACTGAAAGAAAAGGGATTAACCCAACATCAAATTGATTCAAACTACAACGATCTAAACCACAAATCAGTTTGAAAGCAAATCGAATCCAAACTTCCTCCTACGAGAAATTTGGGCTCCCTCTCTAATATGCGCAAAGCTGAAACTTCGAGATATGAGGGCCAAACTACTGTATGTATACCTAATGAACCGGTATAAAGGTGGAAGTACCTGAGACAGCTTCAAACTTGAAAAGATCTGTGTGGGCAGAAATTCACACATNAAAGAGAATTCTCAAATACAAGTTGTTAAGACCTAAGCTATTCGAGAGAGAAGAAGATGATCTAAGACCTACGACCTTAGATCCTATATATACCATAATTAAACCGTCTTTGGGCCCAAGCTCTTTCGTGAGCCACTTTCCATTTCCCGAAGATTTGCTTCCATTCTTCCAGCAGTCTTCTAGATAATTTTCTTTCTCCCTAGGTACTCCGATGATTATATTCTCGAACCTTCTTGTTTGACGGCGCTCGGAACAAACTTTAGGGCTTTCTCTTGATGGAAGATGAAAATGGGCCCATTGACCTGAGCTGGGCTATTCGGCTAGTTATAAGTGTTTATGGGCCCACGAGA
>OVAP01001371.1:9013-24492 GCA_900406295.1 Aurinia saxatilis | reverse complement strand
ATCACATATCTTTTACTTTAACCTAATAAACTAGTAGTATAAAAGTCAATACACCCAAACCTATAATATAAGACTTGTATCAGCGCATACTGTTCTTCAGAGAAGACGGTATCATATTTTTCATTTTTGCTTTATTTTTGTAATAGTCATGCGAATTTGTTTTTCTTCCGTAACAATCTTTTGTCATATTGGTGTTGCAATTTCAGTCATGGCTTTAAACCAAACGAATTCTGACTTAATACAAAAAACGTAAGTGAATCATACATACATAGTTTATAAATTATCTGATTGAAATTACTTGATTTTTTAATTTTATTTTCAGAAATTTATGTGGTTGAATGAGCTCACATATGAATTACTTGAACGGATAACTATAGAGAAACAAGATGTGGCCAACAAGGGAATTTTTTCTGGTCTTTCCAAAGAAAAGATCATAAACAATTTTAATGATCAATTTGGAATTAATTTGGAGTGGAGTCAAGCAAAAAATAGGTTGGATTATTTGAGAAAACTTATAGTATTTATAGGACCAATCGAGAAGATCCACGTCTTGGAACAAATTTGTGCAATTTGTTACACTATTCAATACAGTTTTTGGTGATACACCCAATGCATGAAGTGTTTTAGATAATTATAGTGATTTATTTTTGGATTTTTAATATTGAATAATGTTCAACTAGAGTTTTTTTAATTATTATTATAATAAAAATATGTTTTAATTGGAATGATCTATAAAAGAATTTATAGTTACAATTTTTTATATATTGTTAATGTATACTCAACCGCTATTACAGCCGCTGGTAACCAGTCAGAAATATCCCGCAATTTCACCAATTTTTAATCGCTACACCAGTCATATAAACCACTTGATAACGCTCACAACCGCAACAGCCCACTTCCACAAACTCCCGCAAACATAACTACATCCGCAATGGTTAAACCAGTCAAACCCTTAATATGATTTCTTAGACTTATTAGTTGTATGAGTCAAACTCATATGAAATGGGTATGAGCAAAACCATTCATTGTGATTGTGTCTCTAAAAGATAGATCTCCTATCTTCTTTTTTGTGTGGTTGTGTGTGTTAAAGCACTAAGATAAATCTTAATTGTTTTTATAGCAACTAGAAAGATACTATATATCTTAATTGGTCAGTTTGAAAACATAGGGTCCAAAAAGATTTCGCTTTTCGAAAATTTTGTCACATTATAACCAGGGTAGACGCCGTAGAGCGAATGATTAGATTAAAACATGGATGCCTAAATGGTTATTACATAGGGAGACAAATAGATTATTACATAGGGAGACAAATAGATTTATTTCTTTTTGACTTATGATTTCTAATTTTGTCTCATTTACCATTCCTACACGCTTCTTATCTTTTTTGTCTTCGCCTCCACTTCAATTTACTTCTTAAAAATGACACATTCTCTTAACAAACCAAATCGACACATTTTATTTACTTATAAAGTTTGAATCCATTATACACTGTTAACTAGATAAATGTTAACATTGGATTATACCCATCCTAAAAGTTCAGTTTAATAATAAAAGGGGCAATATGAGATTTATCAATATATATGGTGGAAAATTGTTTATGATTAAAGAGAAATCCTTTTCTCAATACAAATATTACAAAAAATGAAACACATGTGTACATAATTTTATTTTATTTCATTTTAAAATTTGAAATATTAGAGGAAAAAACACACTTTTGATCTCTTGGTCTTTAATGGCTTTATCTTCTTCTTTGTCTTTGGGGGCCTCAAAGCTACCCTTATTGCTGTATCAAAGACGGCCTTCACATTCTATCAAACATTGAGAGGAAAAAACAAACCAACTTAATTATAATTTTATTATATAATAATGTTCTAATTTATAATGTAGCTTATAATTATGTAGTTTTACTCATTAGCCTTGTAATAATACCTGTTGGGTTTTGGAGCTGCATTCTAAGTACCTAACGGCTCCAATCATCTTCCTTAATTCTTCTCCCTATTACTCAAATTCATTCATATTATAACAATTAGTAATTATTGTATTAATTTGTAACACATGTATATGTCAATACTTGTATCTTTTTTAATTGATTTTTTTCCCATATTTTATTAGGGTACCTGAGCAGATGTTATAGAAGCTGCTCCTGGATGATCCTTCAGGAATTGCTTGTCATCCCTCAAATCTGTAATCATATTTTTTTTGTAACAATATATCTCTAATAAAATGTATTACTAGTCTTGAATGGGGCAGTATTTGTGAGCCCGTTAAGGGCTCAAGTGGGCTAAGCCCTTTTTGTGCTAATTTTTTTGAATATATGAATATATAAAATCTTCATTGCAATTTCACATGATCACATTGTTGTTACCTAGTTTTGTTCCGACGAGCACAATGGGGATGCTAGGCGCATAATGTTTCAACTCCGGAAGCCACTATTAATCAATCTCCACAATTATAATTACTTCAGAAATAATTTACCATAATCAATTTCTTTAAGTGTACCTTTTTGTAGATATTCTCGTAACTGGCCTTGCTAATTAGGGAAAATGCTAACAAGAACACATCTGCTCCTCTGTAACTCAAGGGCCTAAGCCTGTTATAATCTTCCTGCCCTGAGATTTCAACATTATAATTAATAAAGTAGTATTCATAATTTTCAGTTTGATTAATAACATTTTGACCAAAAAACAAAACTAATAACATAACAGATACTATGATATAATCATCATTTTTATCTGTTGTGGTCGAATAAAAATATAAATCATGCGTACCGGCAGTATCCCACAGGCCGAGGTTCACTGTACTTCCATCGACCACCACATTTGCACTGAAATTGTCGAAAACTGTTGGAACATAATCCTGTACATTACATTTGTTAAATCATTTTATATCACCAAAAGTATAATGAACAACAATCTTTGTTTCAAGAAATTGTAAAATAAAACGTTAATTAAGATATAATCGCTGTTTCTTCCAGTGTGTAAACAGAAACACAGAACTTTTGGTACGAGAAAATTCGACATGAACATGCATGATCCAATACTAAACCAGATTTTGTCGAAAATTTCAAAAAAATATTCAAGAGACTAATTTGGAACATTTATATATAAACAAGCATTTGCGAAAAATTAACAAAAACTAAATTACCGTAGGAAAAGTATTGCTGGTATAAGAAATGAGCATACAAGTCTTTCCCACAGCTCCATCTCCAACAGTGACACACTTGATGAATCTCGCTGTGCTCATCTTCAAAGCCTTCAATATTTGTAATTGTGAAATTTGTTGTATGTGTTTGGTTTTTCTATGTTCAGAAGAGAAGAGAGAAATGGTGAAGGGTTCTTAAGCAATTTTTTGTGATGATTAGAATTGTTTATTGGTGAAGAGGATGATTCTGATTGCAACTATTATTCTTAATTATTATTTGTTTATTGGTGAGAGATGACATTTGAAGCAAAAATTAACCCAACTAATACCGAAACAGAGAACTTCAGAGATATAGATATACAGTAGATTGGTTTTATATATCCTCAAATCTAATAAACCAAGTGAACCAAACAAACTCTTAGAGAAACCATGTAAACCAAAACAACCTCTTAGAATATTATGGAATTATGTTGATCAAAAATATAAATTTTACCCAACTAAATATAATTTTTTAAAAGATATTACACTGAATAACCAATATCATCATTTTTCATTTATTTTAGTTTTTTAAAAGATTTGATTTGATGTTTTTGAACCAAGTTAAATCAGTTTGAATTAGAATGATTTTCTACCAAATCGAACCAAATCAAACCAAAATGTTCACCTTTTGCTTGTGTTATTGGTTAAAGATTGTTTAAAAAAATATATTTGTTTGAATATATAAATGAAATGATGAGGAATTGAGTATTTCTTTTACTTCAAGTGCAAGATCTTGTGGTCAGCGAAAGTGATGTAGCAGTTTGGTGTTGGTTGTGAGTGGATTTTTTAAGTGTTGGAGAAGGAACTCTCACCTTACTTTCTTTTTGCTTTCTTTTTTTGTAGAAGTAAAATATTTCCCAACAATTTTATGTTTGTCTTATTTGATCAGAATTTTAACAACATTGGATATTGATAGGATCGATTTATATTTTTGCATTATATGTCTTCGTCACTTCAAATATATGTTTAATTAAGATATTCTAATTATGGGAGTCCAAGAGATTTTATTTATTTTATTCCTAGACATAATATAGGTAATTATGGGGAAATCTTAAAAACACTACATCGAATAAATCACTTTTCAAAAATTCTTGTGGTTGANTTTTTTGGGTATATGTGATTATGGGTATAAAATTTTGGGTATATGTGATTAAGCCCCTATATAAAGACACACAAACACACTTTAACTTGAAATTACAGAAGTAGCTAACTTGGTGCTTTAGTATCATACACAATTCACTTCAAATATAAGTTACTCATTCGACGCTACACACTGCGTAGAGCTCAAGTTTTGGATTAAGTAATCGAATTCTATCTTTATTAGACAATTAACTTGTGTATCATTTTTGTTGATCCCATAATACACAACTCATACGGAAAATAAAATATACGTACCACTTTGATTATAAAAGTGATTAAAGGTGAAAAGTCTAGTTGGACAGTAATTGAGGAATCCAAAGATTAATTCCACTTGCCAAATTTGTAGTGTGGCAAGCCCATCTATCTCCTCACAACTCACAAGTATATACTGTATCATGTGATTTGCCAGTCGTCTCCGTTATGGGACTCTTTCAGGTCGGGCTTGTGAGGACTTGGTCTGATCCGGATCCTTCAAGTCTCTATTACAGTTTCCCGGTAGATCCACGGCGAGGTCAGGGCGACGTTTGCTGTAAGGGGATCTTGACGTGGCAAACGAGGTGCGATGTGGAGATCTATATAGAGAGAAAGGTCACTGGGGAAAAACATTGATTCTAGGTTCAATATGTTCACAAAATTCTTAAAACAAGTTTCTTTGTGAATATGAAATTTGCTCATTTAACATAATTCCAGTAATTAATTATATTTTCGCATCAATTAATTAACACATGATCTAGATGATCAAACTAGAACTAGCAATAAAGACAATTTTATATGAAGAACTAGATGATTTTACTTTACAAGTAATTCTAACTATCAATTCATCTTAAACCCTTGAATGACCCTAAGCCTAACAAACAAACTACTCACACATATCAATTAAAACAATCAATATGATTAAAGAAGAAAACCTGAAAAGAGATATCCAGTAAAATAAATAAATAGGTTTTAGAAAAAAAATTTATAAGTAGACTCTTCTCCCTAAAAGCCCTATGACAACTCTCTTTCTTAAGTCTTAATAGAAAATTAGATATATATATATGTGAAAACTAAGACTAAAAACATGTATTTATACATCCAAACACATTTTGGGTATTCTGGAAATTTTTTATAACTTTTGGACGGTTAGTGTAATAAAAAGAAAGTTACCTTTGCTGATTTATAGGGGGTGTCATTCGACACTATTATGGTGTCGTTCGACACCTTATCGAATCCTCGTCTTGCTCGCTTTGCTAGCCAGAATGACATGTCTTCATTAAAATTATCGTATATCTTCAACCGTGAATCGGAATGAGTTGAAACCACCACCAAAGCAAAGCTAACTCAATTTCTACGTTGTGTCAAAATATGAGATAAAAAATTCAACAAAAAGACCTTCATCGGATGTGATCTTTGAATCCTATCAGAATGGTTCGACATCGTCATTTCACTAGTTTGCCTCCAAAAGCTCCAAAATTCTCCAAAATATGCAATAACCTGTAAATACACACAAATACTAAAAAAACACAAAAAACTCTATAAAACAATGGATATCAGGGTCAAAAACACCTAAAAACCATGATATATCAGGCGGATGGTTTCTTTAGCATTTTAAGGTTGTTGTAAATTGAACCGGTTCTGGTTTACTCCGGTTTAGTGTTGACCGAGTTGTTCTGTTTTTGTTTTGTTGTATTGGTGTCTGCTATTTAATTGAAAAACCTTTTTAAAAGAAGTCATTGTGATGGTTGACCTCCGTTAGAAACGTTCTCTTCTTTCATTCTCTTGTATATGCATTTCAATAATAATCCATATCAAATCCCTCTGTCCTTTTTTTTAGTTTGACTGGAAATCTTTCTAATTTGGGTTTTTTTTTTTTTTTTCTGAATGTCGGATATTATTATAAATGGAAAGGTAATGTGAGACATTAGCTGAATAAAGAAGCAAGGGAAATTACAAGATCCAGACTAAAAAACGAAGAAAACATGGTTAAGAATCCTCACTCTTAAATAAAGAGTATTTAGATGCTGCTAACCGCTTTGCGTTGTATACAAACATGAAGCCATAAGGGACCTCCTAGCGCTAGGTAAGATTGAAAATGATCATCTTGTGTCACACTTCGAGCAATGTCACGGGCAATAGAATTTGATCCCGAATCCACTAACTGAAAAATCACACTATCAAAAGAGTCGACCAGAATTTGGATACAGTGAACAAGAGCATGTACATTGGCCAAAGATGCGGCAGCATGATAGCTTCCATTGCTGCCCTGCAATCTGAAGCTAAAATTACTGCTATAACGTGTAGATCCCGTAAACTATTTAAGGTCCAGTTGACACATAGGAACTCTGCAATAATGCTGAAACAAAACCATTCCCTTGTGATCTCGAAGAACCCAAGCACCTCCACATGAAGAGACTCATTTCGCCAATTCGCGTGCATATTGCTTTTCACATACTCGGCCGATGGTGGTGACTACTAAATTTTGACTTGTAATTGTCAATTTTCTCAATATGTTGCAATGGTATTGTAATTAAAAAAAACTATACTAGTTAATAAATTAAATTAAAATAATAATTACCATTAAACGATATTAATGAAAATAAGTGTTAAATTAATTATATTATCAACAATCGAATATATATATTTCTCATATGGAATGTAGAACAGAGAAGAGCCGGCCTCAGTTGGACCGTCTCCATACAAAATGGATGCCCTGGAGAACCACGTCATCTCACCTTTAATGGCTGAAGCTCTGGCTATTCGAACTGCCTTACTCCGAGGAACTGATAATGGTTGGGCAAAACTTATCAACAAATCTGATGCGCAGAGGCTTGTAAAAGCCATCAACTTAGGTGAACAACTTAAGGAACTGTTTGGAGTCTTACAAGATATCAAGCAACTTTCAAGCTTTTTCGATTACACTAAATTCTACTTTGTACGAAGAGCTGACAAATGCATTGCGGACTCTTAAATAAGGCAGCACTGTACGCATCTTCTTTTGATGTAACATGAACTCTGATATGAAATACAATCTCTGATGTTCAAAAGGAGAGAGTAGTGTAACGGTTTGTGGAGTTTTGAAAATTTCCCTTCATTTTCACGGGTCATAATATTGTTTAAATTACATAATTTCGTCATTTTTATAAAGAGATGTACTGATTCCACAACTTAACCTCATAAAACAAAAATGGCATCAACTACTTTATGTTGTCTTGAGCCGTACCCTTACCGCTGGAAACAATGGCTTCATCATACTAATAAAACAAGACAAGATTTAATCACGGGTTGAGTTAGAAACAGTGTCATGGCATTAACTACACGAGTTCGCAACGGCATGCCTTGTTAGAAACTAATTAATTAAAGGATTCACCAAATAATGGAGATATTATTTTTTTTATATAAAAAAATGGAGATATTTAATACTCCAATCAACAACGTAGACTATTTATTACTCTTTCGTTTAGCCAAACTTCTTTTTGTTTCTTTATAAGTAATAAGTAATGCTTTAAATTTTCAGTGCAAAATTAATTATATTATTGTTTTGTTTTTAGCCAAATTCTCTGTTATTGATAAGTTGTATTATATATATATATATATATATATATATATATATCATAATATCCATTGATTAAATAATTAGAAACGAATTACAATCCGGTTTCTTAAATTTTTATGCTGATAATCTCATAAAAGAAATTGTTTGTCTTATTATCTTAATAGAAGAATCATTCCACTTACGTGCCCTTACTGCAATTACGAATATGATTGTTTGTCCTATTTCCGTAATGGAATTGTCAAATTTGCTGGATATGTTATTAGTAGTAATCATGTAACTCATTACTGTGTAACGTTTATTTTAAGTTCTTAACCAATTTGTTGAATCGATTTTTAGGTACATATAGTCTTATATAACTAGAATTTAGTAGCAATGCTATAAATCAGAATTGGCGATAATGTCTATATTTAATGAATACCCACAATATACAGCATTATAACATTTAAAGCTTCACCTAAATAATTCAGATGCAAGTTGCTTTTACAAATCCGTCCACGTGATTATTCATCTATATATGTAGTTTTCATTTCACTATTATCAGCAAATCTCTGTTCAATAAAAGGAGATACATAGATCATTTATTAGAACGTGATTACTTCATTTTCAATTCAGTTACTGATTTTGTTTTTGTTTTTCAACAAAATGTGATATATATGAATTAGAACACAAACGGTTGATACAATGACAGTTTCAGTGCAAACCATTAAAATATATATTTTGTTCTATCACTATATTTTAGAAATTATTGACCAGCAAAATATTACTTGGTTGAAGTTGTAACACTACGATTTTTTATTTTGCGACAACACTACGATTTTTGTTGTAAAAATTAGGATGTAAGTTTAATCATTGGACACCATCTTAAAGAAGAGAGTGCATCTTTTAAGAATTATTGTGAGGATGTCGTTAATGATGCCATGCTCGGTTTTCTTGTGTTGATAGCTCGTCACGGTTTTTGTAGCATTGGACTTCTTTGTGTTGAAAGACTTTTAGCTTTGCTAAGAAATGACTCTTTGAAAAAGTTTTGTATGTGGTCTAAACCAAATGTTGGCTTAGCTCTTTAAACATGTCAATATGTCAGTATTTTCTTAGATTAAAACAATAATTTCACAAATTACAAAATAAAATGGTATATCACCTTAAAAATAATATACAAGACACCTAAACGTGCATATATAAAAATGTATAATTTCATTTGTGTGGCATATATTAATTTTAGCTATAGTTTATGTATTTTCCAAATTGAACTATTTTCAACTAAAGTTTACGTACTTTTTCCCACAAACAATACAATTATTTCAAATAGAAATTATAAATATTGATATATGTAAACATGTATATATGTATTCAAAGCAAGTGTTCTTGTATATTAGTATTCAATATAATTAAGTTTTTTTTTATAAAAATTTAAATAATAACAATAAAATATTTATAAAATTATAACCAACAAAACTACAGTAAAAAACAATAACAAAATCTACAGTTATATATATATATAAAACATGGGAGAATTTAAAAAATACCACTTTTATGTACCATTTATCAATAATACCATAGGAAGGAGATAAATTTTCAAAACTACCACTATTATAAGATTTTAAAGTTTAGAGTTTAGGGTTTTAAACCCTAAATCCTAAAAAATCTTTTCACCACAAAAAAACGCTAAACCCCTTAAATCTAAACCCTATAAATCTTAAAATTTAAACCTTAATAAATGTTAAAATTAAAACCCTATTTCTAGAAGGATTTAACCCTAAACCCTAGAAACCCTAAGTCAATTCTAACCCTATAATTTTACAAGACCTTAAGCCTTACATCCTAACAAATTTCTCATTGGAAAATAGTGGTAGTTTTGAAAATATCTTCAAAATTATATTTTTGAAAAAAGGTTTTCAAAAGTGGTAGTTTACAAAATTTTCCATAAAACGTAGAAATTAAATTCTAAGTTTTTCTTTAACTCGGGTTTCTTTGAGATCAGAGTAATTTATCTTTTGTTTTCGTTGTAACAAAGCTTTAATTGACGTTTTTAGTACAGTTTTGATTTAGATGTATTTATCAAAGGGTAACAGGCACACCTAGTAAATATGGTTAGATATTTATTTTATATATTATCATGTGCTTACATGAGAAAGGTCCAAGCAAACTTTTCATTTGTCCACGATCCAAACGTTCACGATATGAGAAGTCACCACACACATAGTTTATCTTCTTCTTTGCTCTTCATCTTATTTCTCTTCCCATCTTTCATCTCTTTCTCAGTTGCTACACCAAAACTCGAACCCGCAAAACCTAAACCTCAAAGAAAACAATCAATCTCAGCTCTTCTAGTGTTCGGCGATTCAACTGTGGATCCGGGCAATAACAACTACATCAAAACACTATTCAAATGTAACTTTCCGCCTTATGGACTCGATTTCAAAAACAGCATTCCTACGGGTAGATTTTGCAATGGCCGGCTTGTGACTGATTTCATGGGTTAGTATTTATATATAAATATATATGATCCTAACTCGAAGTGTGTTGGTTCTATAAACAAATTTTTTGTCCTATATATATATATTTATCTGGATAGGATCATACATTGGATTAAAGGAGAATATGCCAGCCTACTTAGACCCAAGTCTTGAAATAAATGACTTAATGAGTGGAGTTAGCTTTGCTTCAGCTGGCTCTGGATTTGATCCTGTCACTCCAACCATTGGTGTTAGTATCTCATCTCCATATGCTTTCTTATTCGAAGACATAATTTAACTTTTTAAAACGTAAAATGATTGTTAGATATGTATATTTGGGTCGTTATTTATTATTACTATGAATATATAGATGTCAGTGAGACACCAAAACATAGATTTGAGCTTAAAATGAACAAATCGTTTGTTTAAAACTTAGGTAGGGTTATTACTATTTTAGGATAGGGGAATTTTAAGGATGGTGTTTAATAGAAATTTTCAACTTTCTTCAGAAAGAATATGGGGTTACATGCTTTCTTTTAAGTTTTAACCCAAAATATTACGTTCTTCAAGATTCGCGGATAACATACATACGTACATACTAGATATGATCAAACCAATCATTTATTAGTTTAGTTGTGTCTGTCTATTTCACTGGTTTATTCAAACAAAATTGAAACCTCATATTTTCTATCCAAAAAACAATAAACACATTGCTTTTTTTTTCTTTTTCTCGGTAGGTTCTAAAATGCGACATATATAAATTAGAGAAATTGGGGGCAGTGACCAAAACAAATGAATATAATTAAGTGACTGACCAAATAAAAAAATGGATATGATATGATGTGAACAATATATAATGTCAACATTACCCTTATGACACACACACACGAGGAGACAGATTTCAAAGTGTATAATTTTTCTTTCTTTACTAAGAATCTCTTAAAATATGTTGATTCAAATTTGTAATTAGATTATTAAAAAACAAAGACTTTTTTGGAATATACCATAGTTTGAAAATTTTAATTTGGACACAAATTTCTCAAACATAAATAAACATTATAAATAGTAATTTGTCATTCTATTCTATTTTACTCTGGTATATGTTGAACAAGTCATGTGCTTGATTTTAGTAGCTAAACTTAACAAAATAGTAATCACGTTATTTATATATAATAGAACACTCTCTTTTTAGTTATAACCACTAAATCATGTTTTTGAAAATTTATGTTCATTTCAAAAAATGTAAACCATGTTAGTTATGAAAAAATGTATGTTTTATATAAAAAAAATCAAATCTAATTAATTGATAGTAAAATTATTAAATTTTAAACGACATATAAAGAAGGTGAAAATAATGTTGGGTTTATAAAAAAGAAAAAAAATTGTTGTGCAAAAAAAAAGAAAAATTCAGCCATTAAACAAATGAGTTAGTGGAAGATGACGTTATATATGTATGTCTCTTTCCATCTACAAAGATGTTGAGGCCAATTTCGACAATTGCTCAATCCCATTGGTTAGAGACTTTATTTTAGATTTCAAATGGCTATTCTCTTAATATCATAGCCTAATATGGATAGTGAGCAAATTAACCCTATAAATTAACTAATATGAACAAAAAAAATAGGTACGCAAAGAAATATCCAGTTTTGGCATTTTCTGTAAGTAGTACTGGTGTTTAATCTTTAATGTATTTGTTTTTTTCAAGCTACACAAAAAGTTTTTATTATCACGAGCTGATGTTGACAAAATAATGCTTTGTCACGAGCTGATGTTGACGAATAAAGTTTTTTTTTTTTTTTACAAATTTTATATATAGATATATAATACTACAAAAATGGCGTGGACCTAAAATACTAATCTCCTCGGTTTATATTCGTAAATTTATATAGTTGTGGGTTACCATTCTTTTTCTTCTCCTTTTGATTTTTTTTTTTTCTTCTCCTTTTGATTAATAATATAAATACTAAATTCACCCTTTAACGGATTTAAATTATAAACTACATATTATCATTTCAAAGCTGACTTTAATAGTTTTAGATTATAGCTAGTTTTGACATTACGATAAGGATTACTCTGCATAAATGTCTCATTAACATTTTTCTATATCAAATATATATACATTTATGTCAATTTATTAATATCCAAGGGAATTATTGATCAAATGTAATAAAGAATGAAGTGATATTTAATTGTACAACAATTATGTCCACTAAATTATCTAATTTAATACTGCAAAGTCTAGCAAAATTAGTACTAATTTGGATTAATATACTTTTAATCTTCACTAATATCAGTTAATAAATTAT
The DNA here is from genome assembly GCA_900406295.1 of Aurinia saxatilis. Lineage (NCBI taxonomy): Eukaryota > Viridiplantae > Streptophyta > Magnoliopsida > Brassicales > Brassicaceae > Aurinia > Aurinia saxatilis. The sequence continues at coordinate 11,881 of OVAP01001371.1, read as the reverse complement.
CTAGCGGACCCTTACTAGTAGTTTTTGACTAACGATAATAGGTGATACATTCTCTCTATAGATAAACAATTCGAAATCCAATATTATTATTTCAAAGTCTGAAATATATCAAAACAGTTAATGAACATAAATGTTTCTTTCACAAAGATATTAAATAATAATTTCTCCCATTTTATTAGTTATATAAAAGGACACATTGATAATGATATATGTTGATATTTTTTTGAATTTCCTTTGAATGTCTATTCTTGAGTACATGTATAATTAATTGTGTTGTTGGTTTCATAATTGATTGGTGGCAATTCAGAACGTGATAGACATGCCGACGCAGCTAGAGTATTTCAAAGAATACAAGAGAAAATTGGAAGATGAAATGGGAAAAATATATATGGAAAAACACATAGAAGAAGCTATGTATAGTATAAGTGCAGGAACCAATGATTTTGTCATCAATTACTTTACACTTCCCACACGACGGAAGACATTCACCATCGAAGCTTATCAACAATTTGTTATTTTCAATCTCAAGCAATTTATTCAGGTGAATCAATATTTTCTGATTTTTTAAAATATATATATATGTTTGTTCATTTATTCTTTTGAAATCCATACATAATTAATCATGCCTACTCCTTATTTTTTATATAACTATGGATGTTCAACGGTAACCATATGATTTTACATGATTTTTTAATTACAAAGAGAAATAAAAATTCAAACCCAAGTTATTGGATATTTTCTAGAATATTGAGAAACATTTCTTATATCATTTTCTTATTCTATACATAGAATACTTCAAACCAAATGTTACTAGGTGAATGTTCTATTATTCCATGAAAAGGAAATGTATTTATGAATATTACAATAAATTTGATGAATTGTTAAAAAAACGAAAAATGTAAGGTTATGAAATGTTTGGAAAGGTTTAATAAGAGTTTGCATAGTCTAGTTCATTTGCTGAATAGATCGGTTTGGGTTTGACCGGTTAGTATTTTATTTTAATTATTACATATCGTAAGAAAGTAATATTGATTGGTTGTTTAATGGTCAATTAGGGTTTATGGCAAGAAGGAGCAAGAAAAATAGTGGTTGCGGGTTTGCCCCCGATTGGATGTTTACCGATTGTTATAACATTATTTTCTGGTGAAGCATTGACCAACCGCCATTGCATTGATCGTTTTTTGGATGTGGCTACCAACTATAATATCTTATTACAAAAAGAATTGGGTCTTATGCAAACGAGTCTGGGCCATTTCGGATGCAAGATCTTTTATCTTGATGTTTATAACCCAATCTATGAGATCATCTATGATCATAAAAAATTCGGTAAGTACAATAAAAATTAACAAACCGGATACTATTTTGAGATAACTTATAGCAAAATAATAATAATAATAAAAAAAATACATGCTGTTGAATCAGGCGGTGACATAGTGACAACACTAACACAAACCATTAGGCTACAAGGTTCACAGTGTTTTTAAAACCTTATAAATAAAGTTTCTTTGGTTTAGGTGTTTGTATATATAATTTTTAGAATTTACAGTTTAAGGTTTGGAATATGTGATACAAGGTTTTGTATTTACACTATTTATTAGTTTACAAAATTCTAGACTATTTTCTTTACTTTTGTATTAAGTTTAGGTTATATACTTCTTTTTTGTTCAAGTTTGCATAGGTTAGTACATGTATATTCATACATTCCATGATTGGTTTACCAATAACAAAATCATGGGAAACTTGAACATGTATAAATTTTCATTTTTTATATTTGTATGTTAATTAGGGTTTGAAGAAGTGAGCAGTGGATGTTGTGGGAGTGGATACTTAGAGGCATCGATCTTGTGTAATCCAAAGTCATATGTGTGTCCGAATACATCTGCTTATGTCTTCTTTGATTCCATTCATCCAAGTGAGCAGAGTTACTTCCATCTCTTTAACTCTCTCCGACCAACTATTGACTCCATTCTCGTATCTATTTGAGAGTTGTTAACTATGTAACACATGTGATTGTTACAATTAGTTGATTGATAAATTAATTATAATATATTGATACCTTTTCATGTTCCATGATTCGTGATGAAATGAAATAATGTTTTATAATTGGTGTGTGTCTTTATATCGCACATATTAACCCATGTAGTTAACAATACTTTCCAATAGTTGAGATGGTTACTCACATATTAGTTCATGCTTCATGTATAACAATATATTGGCTAATTAGTCTACATCATTCATTAGTTCTCACATGTCATGAACCTTTGGATTTAAATCCTATCCAACCTATCTAATTTCTTCAATTAGAAAATCTTTAAAAATTAATCTACATCATTCATTAGGTCTCACATGTCACCAAATGTTTGATTAAAATCTTATTTAACCAATCCAACTTATCTGATAAAAAAACTCTTTTGTAACTTAAATTATGTCAGCTATTATATTTACCGTGTCACCAACTACTGAATTGAAATTTTACCTAACATATCATATAAGAAAATCTATGAAATCAATTTTTAATTAGGAATTCATTTGAATTATTATCATTTCGTTATCATCTAAATATAGTAGACATCATATCAAGCAATGAAAAAGATCACATTTCAACCGACTTTTATTTTCAAAAGAAAAACAAGATATATGAAAAAAAAGAGAGGCTAGTTTTCCTGTCAACATGAAGATGTGTTCTGATGTATAGTGTATTTTAAAATATCACAAGATTTGATTGGTATCAATAGTCAATCTCTGAAGAGAATGAAAAAAAAATGATTTAAAAGTTACGATAACAAAAATGAGAGTTTGGAAATTACAGAAGTTGCAATAGAAAAACACTAAACATAGTTGTTTGTGTATTTTTTTTTTTTTTTTTTT
>OVAP01001370.1:0-24494 GCA_900406295.1 Aurinia saxatilis | reverse complement strand
AAAAAGAGGAAGGCCTCGTAAGTCTTAAAACAAATGACTCTGACTCAGAATTCTCGATGTGGTTTCTTCTTAACAGTTTTTGTTTCTGTCTTCTTTACAACAATGAGAAGCTAAGAAATCACTTCGTTTTATTGTTATTGATGCATTTGTTTAAGGTTAAGCTACTGAACAATTTTTATCGGCTTTTGTATTTTGATGTAAACCACATCGGATGATTTATTCTAGAGAAAAAACATTGTTTCATTGAAGCTAAGATTTTCTCAGGAAAATAACAAATTGGTGATGGTAACGTTTTTAGTCCTTGGTTTGTGAATTGTGGTGCATCACCTTATGTTTTTTTTTTGTTGTTTGTAATTATTAAGTTAATGCATGCAATTCATAATGCATTCCTATTTTCTGGTCAAGGTCATAACGCACTCCTTTGGTTTTTTTTTTCTTTTTTTTTTGCTGTTTTTAGTTATTAAACAGAGTTTTGAAATCTTGAAGTTGTTACAATGGTAAAATGATTATATCTGTCGGTGAGTACGACAAAAATAGTAAACGAACTCACATGATTGAGATATCTGACTTAAGATGAAAGCAATTAGATGCTTCTTCTGTGTTTAATAATATTAATTCTACTGTCACACTTTTAGGTTTTGGTCGTAAGATTTAATCATATTGATTAAGGTCGATGAAAGGGTTGTTTCATCTTCACACGCAATCCCCTCCTGAGTTGTTTTTATCACTCAAAACAATCTAACCACTTTCTTTACCGACTAATAAGGCTTTGGTTTTGTAGTATGATAGGTAAGAAATAATTCTTCCATATAATATGGTTTTATATTTATTCATTTTCTATTGAAATAATATTATTATTTAATATTATTGGTGTCCAAATACATTGGAAATAATGGAGTAATTCCTAGTAATCTCTACTCTGATGGATGGTTGAGATTAAATCTATGGAAACATTAATGAGAATTAGGTCCTCTCTCCATCTATAAATATTTGCTGAGAAATCTAATCACCTATTTTAAACTGTTCATCCTCCATTCAAGAGTTCATTCAGGGAAGAACACTTTACAACAATGAACGCATGTAATTCTATAAATCTTCTTATGAATATTCAACATAAGTGAGTCAATTTTTTTACGACAACAAGAAAAACGATAGAAAATCTAAAAACAGATTGGGGAAGGAAGTGGCTATATAAGACCCAATCACAACGTTAGAACAACTATTTTCAATCAATTTCATTTTCTCCCTTTAGCCCCACAGTCCACACTTTCCTTTTGATACTTTTTTTGTCGTAACGCAAAAAAACAAAACAAAAAACAACACATATGCTGCTTCACTGACAAAACAGTGAAGATAATAAGTGGCAGAAATGTACGAAAGAACATGTCGATATTACAATCGAGTACTTTAGGTTTTAGTAGTAGTAGTGGTTAAGGACTCGATCATGATTTGGTATGCGAGAGATACCCCACACCTTCTTCCTCTTATGGCTTTTCTATTTTTTTCTTCAATTGGGCTGGTCCACTTTGGGCCCACTAAGCCCATCTTATCTTCTTCTTTTTCATTTCTTTCGTATCATGTGATTTTCCTTCGATTTTGATTATAAATATGGGAGTTGTAACAAATAAAGCAATTTTCACCTACTAAGTTCGGATTTTTTCTTTTGATAACATATCATTTTCAGTGTTTTGCTTACACTGCAAAAACACATTTATCAACGTATTGAAGACTTTAACCAAATGGGTGCGAGACAGTTACAATAATTAAACTAATAAAGTTGATAAAAAAAAAAAAAAAGAGGAAGTACAGATAAAGAAGACATAGTGCACATGACAGGCACATGCGTCGTATTATTTTAGGTGAACCAACATTATCGTCTTGACATAATTGAATAAACCCCCACTAATTCATAATTTCAAATCAATCCAACATGTCTTGACCCCCAACAAAAAAATATCAATTTTTGCTCAAAGTTGTACTAAGAGAAACACAAAAATTTAGAATTACCATGTGATTGATTGTCGAAGGGAGTACAAGTTACTGCACACTAGTTCAAGTTCACTAATGAAAATATGTTTTCAAGAAGGTATTCATCAATTGCTCAAAAAATTATAACACCAATAAATTTATATTTCTATTTTAAAATTAAAGGAAATACAAATTTTGAGTTTGTTTAGTTTAAAAATGAACCATTTTTTAAAAAAAAATTGACAACAACATATAATATGTATTAAGTTGGATTTGAATTTTTATATGCGGTAACTCAAACTTCAGCATGAACCAAGAATTAATAATTGAACACATAAAAATCTTAGCAGAATTTAACAGTCATCAACTCAAGTAAACGGATTTAGGTTTAGTTATTTTTTCAAAAAAAGAAAAAAAGAATATTGTGTAAATACATGTCCAAATAAATGTTGTTTGTAGAGAAATATGGTTTTATAAAATTTGGTTATAAAGTTGTTCATGATAATATTTTTTCCTTAAAAACAGTATTGTAAAATGATCATGAGTGAGATATTTTAACTTAAAATAAAGAAAAGATAGAAAAATGTCACGAGAGAGACCTGACAAAGACAGCATTTTATGGCTTTAATTGGCACCTCAACGGACAGAGAGAAAGAAAACACAACACTGGTGGCGGATTCCAAAACGCAAACACTAAACCCTTTTTAATTCCATCTCCTTTCAGTTCCGTTTGCTTTTCTTTCCTTTCCTTTTGCTTCAATTCCCAACGACACTTCCTCTTCTTCTTCTCCTAATCTCTATTTTACTTTTACTCAAAACAAAACAAAAACAAGAAGAAGATAAAACGCTCGCTCCTCCATGGGTGCCTCCTCTTGTCTCCGTATCATCGCTTGCTCCGGCGGTGACGACGACGCCGATACCACTACTGTAGAGGTTTGACATTTCTCAATTGTTGTTTCTAATTTCACTTACTGAAAGAATGTTTCTAATTTAAGATCTGCGTGTTTCTAATTTTTTGCTTCCGACAGAACATCTGTTCAGATTTTGTCATTACAGTTCTGATTTTTTTTGTCTGGTATTAATTAGGGTTTATTTTGTCTCTGTTCCATCAACGAGATCTTTGAATTTTTAGGGTTAATGGTTTTTTTTTTTTTTTGTGTAACTGTGGATGTAGAACAAGAATTCTGGTGGTGATAAGCGTGGATGGAGTTTCAGGAAGAAATCTGTGAAACAGAGAGGGTTGGTTAGTAATGCTGTGTCTGAGACTACCCCTGCTTCTAGGACAAGAGAGACTCTCGAATCTGCTCTTCTCAAGTCTCCGTCTCCTGATCTCAACAATGTCTCTGAGAAGCAGCATTTCTCTGTTGATGAGAAGAAGAGCCAGATTTCTGTTACCTATGTGTCTGATCCTGTTGATGAGAAGAAAAAGACCAAGGAGGTTGAGGAGAAACCGGAATTGTCTGTTCCGGAAGAGATTGAGCACAGAACTGGGGAGCTGCCTGTTTCTGTGGAATGTAAAGGGACTGAAACTGAGGAGGATGATTTTGTTGGAACTGAATTGATAGCTCCAGATGCTGCTGATGGATCCGTGATAGAGAAAGACGTTATTACTTCCAAGATTGAACCGGAAGAATCTGAGGCCGATGATGTGATTGTAATCAGCAAAGAAAACGAGGAAGAAGCTGATGAGTCCGCTATCATTGTCATCCAGTCTGCCATACGTGGATTTTTGGTATGGTCTTGTTTCGTTAATTCTATTGTCTTTAGGATGTGAATTTGTGAAATAGCTTTCTTTGACTCCATGAACATGTTAAGGATGTGAACTGAGTAAGATCCCTCTGTGAAAACTGTTACTTACTGTAGTGTCTGGTAAACTGCAGGCGCGAAGAGAACTTTTGAAGCACAAGAAAGTTGTGAAACTTCAAGCTGCAGTTCGTGGCCACTTGGTTAGGAACCAGGCCATGGGATCACTGCGTTGTGTGCAAGCTATTGTTAAAATGCAGACGCTAGTCCGTGCTCGTCATTCCTTTAAAGATGGTAGCCGCGTTTCAGCAACCTCGGTAAGTATTTCTAATGATAGCCATATGAAGTTCCTGGATCTCTCTCTCTAAATTACTACTGACCAAAACTGGTATCTGTTTCAGAATAAGGGGGAAGCAAATGCATCTGCACAAAAACTTCTCGAAAATAAGTTTGCTAAGCATGTAAGTTTTGAACTTGGTTTCAGTACACTATGTGTGCCTATTTGAGGTATTTCTTATGACAGCTAAACTCAATTTCTTGCATATTGGATTATTTATAGTTGATGGAGTCAACTCCCAAGACAAAACCTATCAGCATTAAGTGTGATCCAACAAAGCCTAGTTCTGCTTGGAACTGGTTGGAGAGGTGGATGTCTGTTTCAAAACCTGAGAAGACTTCAAAGGCAGATTTGGCATCTGAAGAGCAACAGGTGGAAGAAACACAGAATGTCAAAGTATCATCCCAAGTTGACCAGGTGAACCCTGACCCAACATTAGAGGCAGAGACTGAAACTGGTTTCTCAAGCTATGGAGCAAGTAAGGTGGAAGTCCATCATGTGGAGCTATCCGAAACTGAAAAGATGAGCCAATATGATGCACCGGAAGCATCTGCGAAAGTTGATCATGACTTGATCCAGTCTGCTAAGGATTCAGATTCTTTGCCTGAAGAGTCTAACTATGTGGATGAACAGCCTAAACCTTCTCTGAAGCGCAAGGCCAGCAATCCTTCTTTCATTGCTGCGCAGTCGAAGTTCGAGGAACTTACTTCATATTCAAACAAAGCAATGTCTACGTCTTCTAAAGATGGTGTTTTGGGTGAAGAAGGCAAAAGAGATGTAGGTTCATCAGAGGCAGACTCGAAAAGCACTAAAAAAGATCACTCTCTTGAGGATGTTGCTACAGCTGAGCCTGGGGGATCTGAGTGTGGCACTGAACTCTCTGTAACTTCTTCACTTGACACACTTGACAAGAAGTCAGACGGGGAGAGTGCAGAGCCCAAGGTTGAATCTAAGCTTTTAGAGAGTGGCAGCCTCAAAACAGACCAAGCAGAGTTGATTGAAATTGATGTGAAAGATGAAACTCCATTTGGCACTGTAGAGGACGCTAATGAGAAAGTTGAGACTGTTAAGGATGAAGTTAAAATCTCAGCAACACAGCACGAATCTGTAATGAGTACACCAGATTCCAAGAAGAGACCGGCAGAAGATGAGTCAGGGACTCGGGCTTACCCGTTACCTGAGGAAGCTTTGACTCCTATGACAATCACTGAATCTCAGGCAACACCAGGAAGTCAGGTATCTTCTTCAGTTAAAGCAAGAAAGGGAAAATCCGAGAAGAGTGGTTCGAGCCAGAAGCGGAAAGTTAGCAAGAAAATAACTTCAAGTCCGAAACAGGAAACTGGCACCGGTGAGGCTAATGGTACAGAACAACAAGAAGGGAAAGAACAGAAGAGCGGGAGAAGAAATTCTTTCGGTGATCAAGAAGCAAGAGATAGCAGCGGAGGCAAGAACTCTCTTCCTCGATTCATGCAGCCAACACAGTCGGCTAAAGCTAAGCTCCAAGAACAAAACTCACCAAGATCTAGCCCTGACCTTCAAGAGAGAGAAGTTTCAGTCAAAAAGAGACATTCATTGCCTGTTGTTGCCAATGGGAAGCAAGTTTCTCCAAGAATCCAACGGTCTGCGTCTCAAGCACAACAAGGAACCAAGGGTAACCAATCTAGTCATTTAATTTCTCTGGAAATCTCTTTTCACATTTTGATGCATAAAAAGCTAATCATGTTTCCCTTGTCTTTTTACAGATAGAAAATGGCAGAGATGAAGAAGCTAACCCGATCTGAAATCGGAAAAGAAAAAACTTAGGGGTCTCTACTTTCGATATAATTTGCAATATTTGATGGTTTGGTATGTTTTGTTCAGACATTCCTTAACTCTAGTTTCAAACACAACCTAAGTGACAGAAGTGCAGAGGAAGAACAAAGAGTGAAAGGATAGTCTTTGTATAGAATCGTTTTCTCTTCTTTCTTTGTTTTTCTTTTCTCCTTTTCTAAAAATTATTTGATTTTTGTGGCTAAGGGATCTTATTTGATTTGGTTTGGTTTGGTTTGGTTTGATGTTTGTTATTTCGAACATAACCTCCTCAAAATGAAAGTTAAGACGGTTGTGAACAGTGGAGTATGACTTCATTATTAAAAGTTTTGTAATTTGGGTTCTTATCTTCCTCCATGAAATTTATGTGTGGTGGACAAATTCTTTGGGTGACATACACAAAAGGACATACTTTAAAGTTAAAAGGAGGATGACTAGTGTTAAACTTATAAATCAATCTTTGACCGACTGATCTTGTTGTAGAATTTGGAAGACGTGTATTTGGGTGAAGACAACTGGTAATGGTGAAACTCCAAAACCTTTTCAATGATCTTAGAATTTGAAATATATGAAAATTTATCAACATCTTAAAAATAGTGGAAGTGATTGGTAACGCGGAAGGATGGAATTGCATTTTTTTTTTATATACCAAATTCCATAAATCTACTAATCACAAAAATTTACTTTTTTTTTTTTTTNNAAAAATTTTTTTTTTTTTTTTTTTTTTTTTTTTTGTCTTTTGAGTTGAAGCCCTACCTATTTTAATTTATTTACATTTTTATTTGTATCCTAGAAAAAAATTATTTAGTACCAAAAGTGAATTAAAATTATTGAAAATAAATCATATAAAAAATCTTAATTAACTTTAAACCAAAAATACCTATTTAAACAATTTTTTAATTCCTTAAATCAATAGTAAATTATATTTAATTAGTCTTTTTTATTTCAATTTGCATCTCGACGATGGAATAAAAACTTGTTAGTATTATTTTGAATAAGTTGCATCTATGGTGAAATTGGTGGAAAAAAAAACTATGAGAATTTACAAAATATCATTTTGCATATGATTTTTTTTTCGTTCTGACATTTCGCATATGATTAATTGTAAAAATTTGCAGTGTATATAAAAGTAAAATATAATTTGTGTGTGTTTTACCTATTAAAAAACAGATTCAAATATTTATTACATCATTAAACAAAAATTAATAGTCTACTTTCGTTATTTTATAAATTAATTAATTTTCATGCGATTTCATGTTGTTATCGGTTATAGTCAATGTCTAAATTTCAATCAATATAAAATAATACAAATTTGAGTAAACAATATAACCAAAATCGCGGATTTGTATGTATCATAACTATGAGTCAGTCAGTAAAACTAGTTTTCCACAAAATACACAAGGTAAGTATCTGTCAATGTACGAAAAGTTAAAAATTTAAATTAATAGTTTAATTCTATTAGTTTATAAATAAATTAATTTTTTCTTTTGATTCCACATTGTTACTTGTTATAGTCTATGTATTAATTTCAATAAAGGTAACATACAAATTTGAGGTAACAATACTTGTATAAACAAATCATAGCCATAGGAGTGAATGAGATTGAATAAGATCATAAGGATGAGTCGGACAATGATAACCGGCTGCAAAATTGACTTGGTTTTCCAATTATGTCGACAAAGCACAAAAATGTAAGGGGCCGTTATAGAAATATAGTAAAATTAGGGGGACTATCTGTGAAAATGAGAAACACCTAGGGAATCCAATTGGGAAGACACGTGTATAAAGGAAGAGATGAAATGAGAGATAAAATGACGATGGTGACCAGAAGAACCCAGAGGATCTAGGGTTTCTCATCTCTCTCCCTTCGACGGATTTAGCAATTAGCATCACCACCAATCTTCTATTCTCCATTTCGTGATTGCTCGACAATTTTGGATGATGATTGATTCGGTTCAAAGAGTTTATGCTGGATTGATTAATTTATTGGGATTTTAAAAGGGTAATTGGACGTTTTCCGAATCAACCTTTTGGTGACTAAAAGAAGATATTTTTGTAAGAATTGAACTATGTTGCGGGCATCACACAAATCCAAAAGGGTTTCTTGGCCACCGGATTTTAAGCTTTGTCAGGTAAAGACATTGCATTTCTTTGGATTCAGACCTTCTCGTGAATATGATTCATGTTTGTTGTACTTCTGGTATTGGAAATTATGTGGTCACTACTGATGCTGATGTTTTTTATGAAGTTTTATCTTCTCTGCTATGATTCGATTGTTTATATTAATTGCTCTTCATAACTTGGATTATATCTTATGGTTTGAGGAGCATGAGACTTTGCATTGCTTATGTTAGTTCATATCTGTGCTCTGCTTTTTCATTTTATGTTTTTTTCTCAATTTTATCAGTGTGGAATCATGGAGAAATCTGCCAAGCAGCTATCTTGAGATATTGGACTAGTTGTTTCTCTTTTTTTCTTTTCCGTAGTCTAAAATTGTTTGTCCGTTTTTTGCTTCTTTGGATAAGGGGCTAATCCTGAGATACAGCCACTTCCGTCATGTGATGGTCCTGTTACTCATGAGATCAATGTAGTCAGTGGTGAGGTATGGAAGAGAACGAACCAAGAAAAATGAAAGATGTTCGAAGGGTCTTCGACAAAGTGTTTGGCATGGTGAAACATTTTATGTTCATACACTCCCGAATTCTGTCATTTGCAGCCTTTTTGGTGATGGGAAATACGTTTGGTAAGATAGCTTGGAGATGATTCGTTATCCAGCTAAGTTGCTTTATGGGGGGGGAGGAAGAAGAGGATGCCACATAAAGGAGTGTCAACCATTTCTACAAGTAGTTGGTTAGTTAGGCTGGATCACAAGGTCCTTGTCTATGTTAAGACATTGATAGTTTGGTACTAAAAAACAGAGATTATTGTAATGCGTTTATGGTGACAAGCCCATTTAACTTTCTTTGGATTGTATGTTTGAGATAACTGGTCCAATGGTAAAGATTCATGTTTGATGTAGTGATTCTTGTTTGAGGTGTACATGAGATTCTAACAAGCATGATTTGATCAAGATTCTTGTTTACATGTCAGGTTCATCTTTGTGTGTGTAGGAATACTTGTTTTAGGTGTACATGAGATTCTAACTAGTATATTTGATCAAGATTCTCAATGGTTCTTGTTTACATGTCAATTGACAATTTGATTTTCATGTTTATCAGGTACGTCTGTTCATATCAGAGGATTCACCTTCACAAGTTGGATCAGAATCTCAAGATCACCTGCAAGCAAAGTCTTCACATCCAAGCGATGATAATCTTCCACCTGGTTTCGGTGGACCTCTTTCTGCCATTGAGTCGCAGATTAAGCTAACAGACATCCCCGTGATAAAGTGGAAATGCGCTGTCCGGGTGAGCTTGCTGATTGCATTATTTAAATCCTTGTTCTTTAGCTAAAATCATAAATATATGGAACTAGATTGCACGGTTTACGTGTTTTCTTTATTCGTCTAAAAATTCTTTTAATCATCGAAAGAAGTCCCAATGGTTCTTTAAACTGAATTATGGTGGTAAAGTGATCTTGGTAGATTTATATAATATAGTTTGGCTTAGTGACGAGAATGCTGTACATATTGTGGTAAGATGTTCAACAAGCAATGACATTGTACTCTTGCAGATTCTTCTGGATGATGAATGGAGAGTGGTTGCAGGGGACGAAACCGAAGAAGTGGAGGCACAAAATCAGAGGGAATTGAGAGTTCTTGAAGCATTCTATCCTGGCGCATCAGCTATTCCCCAAAAGTACGTACCTTTCCCTCCAGGACATATTTGCATATCCTTTCTCTTTTATTAACATAAGTCTTTTCCTAAACTCAATCCGCAGCCCAGCAGTTGCAGCTGATGTTGAGAACTCACATTATGATGATCAGCAAACTGTTGTCATACCATTTCTTCCTTTAGAAGATGATGACATAGCAGATTCAGCATCTGATTTCCCAAACCAACTAAGCACAGAAGTAGGAACTGAGCCATCAGTAACCAAGGAGAACACATCGACCCCCTTGACCCTCCCTGCTCGGTCAGAAATAATGGCTGCATTATCTGCAATTTCAAACAGCAAAGAACAAGGCAGCAGCATGATCGACCAAGATTTGCTTATTCAAATCCTTAGCAACCCCAAGTTAGTCGAGACTCTTGCTGCAAATTGTGGTACAACTACGGTCTCATCCAGCGCAAGTAGCCTTGCACCTCTAACGCATGAAGCCAATGGAGTAGTAACCACAACACCTACCTCCTCAAACGGACAATTTTACTCTCAGCCTATGGTAAACCATATTCCTCCAATGGTATATCCTCCAGCTCCTTCAGACCAGCCCAACTATGGAGCACCACCACCCAGAGATGCTAGTTATTACAAGAACCTGATTCAGCAACATGGCGGGGAAAGACAGGAGACTCCCCCAGTTCAACAACATCTCGGTTATCGCTACAACCTCCAACCTGGTGCACCACCTAACCCGGAGATGGTAAATAGCAGCAATAATAATAATAACCCGAGGCCAAGGGATTCTAAACCCAAGATAATGAAGCCTTGTATGTACTTCAACAGCTCAAGGGGTTGTCGCAATGGGGCAAACTGTTTATTCCAGCATGATGCTTCAGCTTACCAGCCGAGGAATCCAAACAATGGTAATATCAACAGTTACGAGACGCAGAATGGGAAAAGAATGAGATTTGACAGAGACTGATGCAGAATTAGCATATACATGCTCTTTGCCTCTTGGTGAGAGAGCCTTGTTAGCAACAGAGCAATTTTCTCTTTTTCTTTTGCCTGGCTTTTCTGCTCTCTAAGTTTTATATACTTTTGAAATCGTCATTTCTTTATGCTACAAATGTAGAATTAATCAAAGAGAGTGCCTTTGGCCCACCGTCACAGTAGTAATGTAGTTTCATTAGTTCTCTTGTGATGCTTTTTCGATTCTCTATCTTCATCATTGTGCAGGGAAGAAGCTTGCAATAAGAAGCTTAACTCTTGACCCAAATATCTTTTGTCCAGATCTGATTTAAAGGCAATCTAATTATTGTTTGGTAGTTTGATGTTCTGTCTCAACTATTGATTCATTCATTCATCACTCTACTACATAATAAGAAATAAGTTTTAGGTTTCAAATTGGAACAACACATCAAATGCTTACAACAAGATGGTTTCTCCTCTACTACTAGTCGGAGAAAAGAACAGTTTCTTTCTCTTTTTCCATACAAATCTGCAAGAGATATTAAGCTTATTTTTGCTACATTTATGAAACAGAAGTCTTGATATCGTTCATGCCTGCACTGTTCAATAGCTTCATCCCTTCTTCACTCATCTGCTGGACCTCAGTCGGTGACAGTATCCTTATGCACCTTACACATCCCACAAACTCTCTGCACCAGTTTATTTAGTTATGTTAGAATAAATTTGCAATAGAGAAAGTGAACTTTAATGGATTCATTGGACAATGAGAGTGGGACTTACTCCCATGGATCATCCCCTACAAGCAGAACATCACTCTCGTAATCAACATAGACAAGCTTCCACCCCGAGCTTTGTGGGTGAGTGAGTAGTCCTTCCAGTCCAAACATACATTCGATTGCGGATTTTAGCTCCTCGTAGTCTCTGAAGCTTGTGACATCGATTGACCTCCCGACTGACCCAGTTTTTTGAACCTGCCAAACCAAAACTGTGAGAAAATGTATTCTTTGAGAAAAGGAAAGAGAGATAATCTTTTACCTTAGTGTAGGTTCGGACACGGGGTGTTGCAAGTTTCTGCCATGACCCGCCTTTGCTATTCTGCAGCAGACTACTGTCATCAAAATCAACATTACTTGAAGATGTACCAGTTCCCCCAGAGTTATCAGGAAAATCTTGGCGAGAGAAGGGCTGTGACTCTGCAAAGCTAGCAGATGTAATCTGCGACTGAACATCTTGAGCAAAGCTAGTGTTGTTGTTCCCGACCAAACAACCAGAAGGAGGGTTCTGGAAATCAGTATCTTTGATATTACAGAAGTCATCAAGAACTGTGCTTGAGAGGGGAGGGTCTAGAATGTTGCTGTTTGTGCTGTTACTCATACACATGGTCTGACAAGCATAAAGGTCAGGCTGCATCAAGGGACTGAACTGGTCAAACTTGAGATTGCTCAACTGATTGTCCCACACATCGTGAAACAGCGATGAGTTTGTTGAATCCGGTAACACAGCAGCTGAAGAATCTTGAGGGGATAGCATTATTTGTTGCTTGTATGATCCGGCTAAAGACTGGAAGGAAGAGACTTGTGATGTCATCTCATCAGTTTCCAGGAACGAGTATCCATTTATGGGATCAGACTGTGGTGGGTATATCTGCTGGCTAACGTCAGCACATGAATCGTCAGCTTGTAAAGAAGACAAAGCATCTGGTTTCTGGAACAGTTGATTAGCCTTTTCCTCATTACACATTCCAACTGTTGTCATCTGGCTTGGATGTTCCATTGACTGCTCACGTCCATTCTTGACCCTCCCAGAGCTGCAACCAGAAACTGTCGGTTTCTCAGGTTTTGCAGGAGCACTCATACTCTGTGACAGATTCTGTTCTTGGCCACTCGTGTTGGAAGCAGATGGGTTCACATTCAGCTTGCTTTCTGGCTGCAACATCTCAGCTCTCTGGTTCGTGACGACCATTGGTTGCTGCATCTTCATATCTCCTAGTAAACTTCCATGCCCCATTACAACATTCTGCTGCATCTCAGACATGAAAGATGGAGTCGTGTTGCTGTGAGGTCTCATCATCATTTTCATAAGCTGCTCTGAAGCCATATTTGGGAATGATGCGTAAGGCAGCATCCCGTTTGCGGCATCAGGAACACGGATAAGAGGCCGCTTGATCAAGCTACCCCATTCTGTTTCACCTCCTGCAACATTCATAACAATGAACTGAGGCTACAAATCACATGAAAAGACAACAAGAAATAAAACTTTTTTTAATTTAACTTACCAAAATAAGATGGATGGAGCTGACGTTTAAGTCCTGAGGTCAGAGATGGAAAAATGAAGAGACTTTCAGGTGTCTCTATATCCCATGGACTAACCCGAGTCGGCTTATCATTACATCCAGGCTCATCCCATTCAACCTGAAGGTTACGCCACTTAGAACCAGGCCATCTCAACGGATCAAGATCACTGATTCCAACAATGGTTCCCATGTATCTGAAATATACACATTCAAGAAATGAAAAAGTGAACAACAGATTTGGTTAGTAAGAAACAGAAAGATTGAAGGTTCACGTGATCACGTACCTACGTTTCCCGGAATCTTCAGTTTCAAACATCATTCCAAATCTCATACCAGCTGAGAGCTGAGACCCGCATATAGCCTTGCGGTACTTAGCTAGCGGGATCACAAACTCTGCTGGACAAGCTCTGAGAACAGACACCCATGGGTTCTTGTTAGTCATATAAGAAGAGATCTTTATATGTTAAGAACTGGAGTTGCTTTTGAGCTAACCTTGGATTATAGAATATCAAGAAAGGAGTGCGGTTTGCAGTGGCGTGAGCTGCAGCAGCAAGAACACCGATGTGCATACTATCCGCTGAGAGAACTGATGAAGGAAGCGCTGTTTGTTGACGATTAGCACGCCTCACACCAACCATCAGCTGTGACTTCTCATCCCTTTTGGCACGTTTACAATTCAAATGACGAATAACATCAGAAGATATGCTCGGTTAGCAATTGCAGAATAATAAAACTGGCTTTCAAAGATTTTCACCTTATGAACAGAACTGAATCCCCAGCTCTCAGTCTTTTTGAACCCACAAACAAACTCCATCCTGTTGTTAGGAGATGTCTTTTTGGCTGACCTGAGAATCCAAGCAAGAACTGAGTTCAGTATCGACAGACTTAACACTGAGAGAGGATATCTACTGGTTATACCTCGATAGATATGGCGAAATGTCCAAGTATTCTCGTGTAGATCCCGAACTACAAGCTCTTGTGTTGGCGGCTGTGCTGTGTAGTCCTGTTAATGTATTACACATAACATAAGCAACAACCAACAGTTGAAGCAAAAGAAACAAATGCTAGAGAGACTCACCAACGGTGGAAATAGTTTCTCTGCAGCTCTACGTGGCACAGAGAAACCTCCATGTGTACTTGTGTCGCTTGCAGTAAGCGTTTTGCAGAAAAACTCGGTCGGGTGCTTACTTCCTCTCATTAGCCCATAGTCTGGTACAGGGAACACATCTCTCTCCTAATACACAACCCGTTTAAAACTCATTAGACTTTGAAAGAAGTTACATAAGGAAAGAAGAAGAAGAAGAAGGAACTTACAGAGTGTACAGGTTGAAGACTCATCTGAGCATAGATTTCGTCACTGTCTTTGTCTGCCTATCAATTTTGAAACAAAACCATTGTCAAAGAGAAATCAAAACTGGTTGAAAAATATTTGCATAGGGAAATGAAAAAGACATACATGAAGAGTAACATTATGAACTTGGCACATCAACTGAGATGGAAGATTTGGGTAATTAGGAACTTGTGTTGTAGCTGATCTCCTCGTTGAAACAGCAACCTAACTCAAACAAGTAAAAAAAAAAACAAATCAAATCTTTGCACAAGAGCTTACAAGATCTATAGAGCTACAAAGAAGTTTGTCTTACCTGTTCACTATGACCTTGTGAGAAGTAATACACCAAGCTACCAACTTGAGGGAGACAAACCAAAGGACCTGCACAAGCGTGCCATAGCTCCGAGTTTATTACCGGCTTTCTGGTTCCTGTTCATGTTCAAACCAAATTTAAATGTCATTGGCTTAAATTATGTAACTTTCTGAGAAGACTAACATGAAAAAGGTTCGACCTTTAGTAACAAAAGTAAAACACACAAAGAAATTGAATTTAGCAAATCAAACCTGACTGATCCTTCAACAGCTTCATTTCCTCAAGCAGAGTAGATTGAGTTGCTGTTGTTGTAGTAATCGTTGTTCCTCCATTAACTGTTCTCATCTTCTCCTCCACAGAAGCCATCATCAAAATTAGAGAGTTTCTAATCTTCTGTTTTTGGTCACTCCCACACTCAAAACACTAGACTTAAACAATTCTCTCTTATTCTTTACAAAGACTTCTTTTTTTTTTTTTGGTTATGACCAAAAGAAGAGACAAGAAGTCCTATTGAAGAGCAAAAAACAAGTTACAAGATAAATCCAGAAACCAGAAGAATTAAAGACAAACCCATTTTGATGGAATCTGGTGTTTTTATTTTTATTTAGAGGGTAAAAAGAAAAAACTCCAAATTGGAAGGACAAAAACCCTTACACATGACAAAAACAGAACAAGGGTAGAGAAGAGATTAAAAGAACATAACAAAAAGGGACTACACACAGACAAGCATGTCTCTCTTGTGGGGCTCTCTTTTCTTTTTCTAATTCGACCCTTCAAAGAAGAAGAAGAAGAAGAGAAACCAAAGTAATCACCATCACCAAACAACAACAACAGTATCTCTCTTTTGTTCCCTGATGCAAACAAGAAGAAACAAAGGAAGGATTATAGAGAAAGAGAGAGAGACAAAAGATAAAAAGCTTTCTTTTTTCCTAATTTTTTTATTAACTTTGTGAAAAAACACACATTATTTTTCTTTCTTCTCTCACTAAATGTATATAAGCGTGTATGGATACAAGAGTGTAAGTAAAGATATATAAGTTTTAAGCTTGGAAATGGGAAAGAGTGTGCATGCTCTTATCCTGCGCTTAAACTTTCTGTAAATGGCGATGCCGTTGCAGCTTTAGACTCTCCAAACGAGACTTTATATTATTGTTTTTACTTCTTTTCTACATTAATTTCATTACATCAAAATAAGGAATATACTGTATTTAAAAAAAATTAAATTGTTACAATAGTTTACGTCAAAAATTAATAAAGTAGAGGAAGCACACGTAATCTCTGATACGCACAGAAACGTAGTTGAATGTACAAGTACTTTTAATGCTTATGTTATAAGACACACATATATATATATATATATATATATATATATATATATATATAAATAAGTACAATGCGTGACTATTCATTCTTGATTTCTTATTATTATACTTTGCCAAAAAGTCTCTTGCTTTATCTACTTTGTTTGATTTTTGTAACCAATGTTTTTTTGTCTATGCAAAACAAAATTAAGAGTCTAAAAGACTACAAAAAAATTTGATTTAACTTTATGACAAAGGAGGTTTCTTTTTTCGTGGCAATAATATTTACTTTTTCAGAAATGTTTTTTCAGAGATTTTCGAAAAAAGGAATGTGAGTGGTGGAGACCTTGGGGAAAGATATTTGAGAAGGTGCGTATGATAGCAGAGAATGTCAAAGTAGGTGTATGTTAGCATGAAGCCTTAACCATTTTTAGGAGGAAGTGTATCTTGCAACCTTTTGGGCTGGTGCTCTTTTTTTCTTTCCAAAGTTATGACAAAACAAAACGTTATCCCTCTATATGCTAAAAGAAAAGTCACTTAAGTAAAAAAATTTAGGTATACTAATATTATTTATTTACTTATGACGTGTAAACTGATCTCAATTCTCATAATTATATAAGCAGCATTAAATTAGATTCATATGTCGTTTATCTTTCTTCAAAACTATTTTGTGGAGAATTATCTATGAAATCGATTAACACGATTTTTTAGATTTAATTTACAAAGAGCAAACAAGAACCTGAAAAAAAAATGGAATGTGAGGTTTGATATGTAAGGAGTAAACAAGAACATATCATGAATTTCAACACATGCGATTATGAATTTTAGACAAACAAAAAAAATGTAACATCAGTAGTGATCGTCCCATGACATAAATAACTCAGAAACATTATAACATGATTTGATTAAAAAACAGATGGTAAGAAAATGATTTCCAAATACCAACACATACATACCAATATATGAACTATTTTACAACCAAGTACAAAATAATCCAAAAATGTTAAAAGGTCTCAACTTTTAAAAAGTGGACGTTTAAGGCCTCAACTTTGAGAATATCATTTAATCGCCTAAGTTTAAAACAATATTTTACGATGTTAACTCTTTGTGAACGGTTTCCATTGAGTAAAAAAAAGACGTCATTTAACTCATCATAAAACGACGTCGTTTTACAGAGACACAAAAATCCCCAAAATAAAAAAAGCTCCAACTTTCAAAAAGTGGATGTTTAAGACCCCAAGTTTGAAAATGTCGTTTAATTACCTAAGCTTCAAAATACATTTGAATAAAATGCTAAACTTTTGTTGACCGGACGTTTAGGCCTTAATTCCAATCCCCCCCCCCTCCCCATTTTTCTCTAGATTGAGTCAAATCAAATCTCTAAATCCTCTCTTTGTTCAACTCCCTAAATCCTCTCAAGTTCTGTTGTTCGATCTATGCGTAATCTTCTGATGAGTTCTTCAAGCTTTGTGTCATCGGGTCTCGTCAGAGATTGTGGTTTGTCGTCGAAGTGTGTGTGTGGCTTAGGAGCCACGATCTTCACATATAAGACACCAGAGAACCCAGACAGACCATTCTTTCGTTGTATTAGCAAATGTGATGTCAATTCGCGGACGAGCAAAAGGGATGTAAATTTCTCTTTTCAAATTGTTTTTTGTTTATGTTCAAATTCAAGCCAGAAAGATGTAAGTTAACAGTCGGTATTGGTGTGTACTAGCGGAATTTTTTTAAGTGGATGGATGTTCTTTTGTTTTGTTGCACTTGTTTTGGTTCTTTTGTTTTGTTGCACTTGTTTTGCTTAACCAAAAAACCACATTGATGTCAAACATTTGCAAAAGATCACACTACACACACTTTCAACTTTCTAATAACCAACCATAAATTTCTTTTCTTTTGCTTGACAAAAAAATTGTAAACAATTGACTCTTATAGACTCACAAGTCACAATCAAAATCAATAGAATCTATTAGACTCGCAACAAAAATAAAATACACTTATAAACTCACAACCAATATAGATAGAATCTTATAGATTCACAACAAAAATAGATAGACTCACAACCAAATGTAGAAAGTTCACAAAGAGTTAACACCGTGATATGATTTCTGACGGACACTTAACGACATCCCTTAAACATCCGAGTCAACAAAAGTTTAACATTTCATTCGAATGTAGTTTGAAACTTAGATGATTATACGACATTTTCAGAGTTGGGGCATAAACATCCACTTTTTGAAAATTAAGGCCTTTTTGACATTTTTCCCATAAAAATTGTTCTAAGTTATTCAAATTACAACTAGAATAAAAATAGGTTTTGCAAGAACTCTATATATTAAAAAGAAATATGTATAGTGAGTTATTAAAAATAAAATTAGACAAATTATTTTATTACACGTAAAAAAACGAAAAATGTATATATTTTTAGTTTTTTTATGTAGACTAGATTATGTGTATTATAAAAGCTCAAGCGGAACCGGTAGAACAAAATTTTAGTGAATTCTTGCAGAAGAAGGGTAGAATTTAGTGGATCGGTATCCTTGAGTTTTCTTAATTTTTTCTATCTTAATTTTGCCCAAAGGATTGCTTCAAGTGTTACTTCAGAGTGTCGATATGAGTCTTTATCTATCCGCGGTGGACCTCAGCGTTTATTTCTGGAAGACCATATTCAAATTACTAACGTTGAAAAAAACCCCTAAAAGTTAGCACCGTTTGTCAATTCGCGGACGAGCAAAATGAATGTAAGTTTATCTTTTCAAATTGTTTTTTGTTTATGTCAAATTCAAGCCAGAAATATGTAAGTTAACATTGGGTATTGGTGTGTACTATGAGCATTTTTTTAATTTAGGATGCTAGCTTTGAGGGTTTAAACGGTGCTAATTTTTAGGGAATTTTTTCAACGTTAAATAATTTGAATATGGTCTTACAAAAATAAACATTGAAGTCCACCGCGGATAGATAAAGACTCATATTGACGCTATGAAGTAACACTTGAAGCAATCCTTTGGGCAGAATTGTTTGTATCTCTTGATGTTAACGATAACACGAACTCCATAATCAAATTCAAAGCAACCTCTACTCCGTCAAAAAGATTCCGTAAATGAGGAAATTTGAAAAGGTGAGTGACCACTTCATAAACTGTCATTGAAGACATCTAAAAAACTATTCCCATTTGGTTTTCCTATGTTATATATTACCAGATTTTTAATTTTCAGCAAAATAAAGTAATAGACATTTTATATTGGATTATTTGGTTTTTTGTGTCATCATTTTCTCCCTTAAATAATCAAAATAAAAGGGAGTACATTAGCAATTTATTTTCTGCACAGGATGCAGATGAAAATCCTAATGTTTTATATTTGCAATTAGATGTAAGTTGTAATAAAAATGATTAGTGGAGACTTGAAAACGTGTCTTACGAAAATCTTGTTTCAATTTAATCAAAACTGTATCTGTTTCTTGCATTTTGTTGTATAGATGCATGGACCTTTATTAAATCTTAATTTACACTAGCTACATAAAAGGTAAGATCTTGGTTGTGTACACGTGTCGACATAGTTTTGTCTCATTAACATGTAATTACTTCCTAAAACACATGTCACATGTGTAGTTTGTATGTAACTAGTGGTATCTGCCCTAAAATGCGGAATAATTATTTAAAATATATTTATAAAAAATTAATTGAATTTAAAATATTTTAATATTAGACAAATATTCAATTTAAACTAAACCAGTATAAATAAAAACATAAAAATAAAAAAACCAAAAGTTACTCAACCAAACCTAGAGCATTACATTCATTTCAAAACATTGAAAAGTTCTATCATCTGTTGTTAGAATTTTTTAAAAATCATTTGACCTCTCACGATATTGAACAATATTATTATATGGTAAATTTGTCCACGCAATTGGTATAAAAGTGATACGATCAATCACTCGACATATTAAATCCCATTCTTGTTTTGAAAGATATGGTGAAAATTGGTACTATAAAATAGGATAACAAAAAGCAACTCTAAAACATGGAGATAAGGAAGATCATTTTTTAAAAATATATATTTTAAAGTAAATTATCATTTTAAATATTTGTAAAATATCTTATAATGTTTTTGGATTTTAGGGTTTAGGATCTAAGGTTTAGGATTAAAATCCTAAACGCCAAAAAAGATTTTTATTCACAAATCACTAAAATCTAAATTCTAAAACCTTAAATCTTAAACCCAAATAATACTAAATCCTAATCATATAAGGTTTTAATCCTAAACCCTAAACAAACTCTAAATTCTAAAGGACCATTTTTTTTTACATTTTCTAAAGTAAATTACCATTTTAAATAGTTTAAAATTTTCTTATAATATTTTTTTTTGTTTTAGGGTTTATGGTCAAAATTCTAAGCCCTAAAATCCTAAACACCGAAAAGATTTTTATTAAAAAATTACTGAAATCTAAACTCTAAAACCTTAAATCTTAAACCAAAATAACATTAAACCCTAACCATATAAGGTTTTAACCATAAACCTTAAACCATAGTTCCCTAAACGAATTCTAAATCCTAAAAAGTGGGAGATTGATAAAACTCATGCGATTCTCATAGTGGAAGATTGATAAATCGAACTCGGAATCGCAATTAATATTTGTAGCGACAAAAAGAAGAGAAGATGTCAACATCTGTGTAGAAAAGAATTGTAGAGCAAAATAGCATGACTTTATTTATTTGTTTTCTATAACCATTTAACAAATATATGTTACTTATTATTATATTTATCATACGCTGGACATGGTTAATATTAATTCTTTTGTAGCGATCATATGTTCCACGGAAATCAACTAATAAACACAGTGATTCCCCGCGCAAAAAGTTAGATAATTCAAGACTTTACTTTTTTTCCTTTTGAAAAAATTATTTTATAGTCAAAAGTCAAAACAGTTGACTTTAATAAAAAATTCGTCAAGTAACAACATATGCAAAAATATGATATAAGTACGCAAGTAATGTTAGTAAACAATCATGTTGTCGTTAATGAGTATAATTTGGTTTTTGAACTTTTTTATCCTTAATGAGTATACTTTTGTTTTTTATCATTATGGACCGTAGACAAATTACAATGGACTTAAACGGATTCAACAAAATGATTTTTCAATTAAAAATTTTTGTTTGCCAACAACCTATACAAAAACTAACAAATAAACACAACGATTCTCCGCGCGGGGAATCCAAATAATTCATGAATTCAACTATTTAATAATTTACGTTTAAACCCAAAAAAATCTTATATATCACCTAAGCTAGTTTATATAATATTATATTTAATTAATATAAAGAATTATTGAGCAAAATAACATGACTTTTATTTATATGTTTCTTATAACCATTTAATGATTATATGTTATTTATTATTATAGTTATCATACGTTTGACATGATTAATATTATTTCTTTTGTAGCAAGCATATGTTACTCGGAAATTAGCAAATAACTGATGTGATTCCCTGCGCGGAGTATCCAAATAATTAATGACTTTACTTTTTTTTGTTTTATAATTTTATAGTCAAAACACTTGAATTTTAAAGAATTTTGGCAAAATAACAACACATGTAAAAAGATTATATAAATAAGGAAGTAATATTTTTTAGTGAACAAAATTTTTTATCATTAATGAGTACACTTTTGTTTAATGATCGTTAAAGCAATTTATCTTTTTGTTTTTATCATTATGTGTCGTAGAGATATTAAAATCATTATGAGATTGGTACCTAAGATATTTCCGCTTACAAATATATATAAGATTGTGTACACTGTGCATCTTGAAGACTTATATTTTGGTGACTTATACATCTTTAGTTTGACTAGTTTTGCGGCGAAATTATTGATGTGTACAGTCATTGTTTTATATTCTATGAAAACATAATCACTTTCTATACCATGAATACTATCAGATATACAAATGAAGATCGCTTTCTTTGATGTAGTAAGTCGTAAACACTAAACATACATAGCAAAAACTGAGCATGGTTAGTTTTTCGGATGTAGTGGAGGTTAAATAAGATTTCATTAATCTATTTATACTGAAATTCTTAAATTTTACATTTTTTCTAATCAATATATAATGATTTATACATATTGATAAAGGTCAATTTTAAAATTTTATTACATTAATATCGAAATTAATATACTTCAAATAAAATATAGAGACCATTAATTTGAATGTCTTTTGGAACTGGAGCATATAACATATTTTAAATACAGATTTGAGAAAATATAATAACTTACAGTATAACCTTATCAAGAAATTAAAAGAAGAAGAGAAACATCGAGATTACTATTTTTTAAAAAAAGTAAACTGGGTAAGGTTTTTATCATATATCAATATGATGTGAATATTATGGAATACGTAGAATTATTTGTTATGAAACGTGAAATAGCAACAATGAAAAAAGTGAATTGCATAATTATCATGGAATATCATTGTTTTTGAGATGGACATAAAATCGACTGAATCCAAACCGAAAACGACAGAGAATGTAAAAATTGTTATTAACTTATTATACAAATGATCAATCAGAATCTTAAAACATTCATTTGTCTTATATAGAATGGAAACTTGTAAGCAAAAAAGTAATGGAAATTTAAGAAGAAAAAAAAAATAATAAATAATAAAGTGAGAAGAAAAAAGTGCAAAAAGCAAAAAATGATATGGTGCTTTTGCGTCTGAAAATTTTGACCGCTGGGCACGCGTGAAGTGGACGGCAAATGAATGGTTGAGTATGCGTACGTTAGCACAATATCGACACGTAAGATTTTATTTAGTATTGGACCGACACGGCGCCGTTTCTATGCTTCACAGTTCACACATCATCTCTACACTGCCAAGGTAGAGAAAAGAACGCAAGATCGATTTCCCATTAAACATTAGTAGATCGCTTTTTAAATCATCACAAGAGTATACTCCTATGTTAGTTTAAATCATGTAGTGGTATCAAATCTTATAAATGTTGTTGTTTGAAGATATAAATTAACCTAAATTACACTTTATACATCAGAAAAATTAGAGAGTGAAACAATAGCAGATCAAAATCGTGTAGAATTGATTCTTCTTTCAAATTTTATGGTTAAATGGCAGCTCACTCATTTTGATCAACATTTTGTCATATTGACCTGTTTCATCTGCATCTTTTTACTTAGATCCAGTTACTCGTTTTTTTCATTTATAGCATATATCTCGATCTGTACCACGATGATGGTTAAATATTTTACTTATTATAGCAGTGGAACAATAGCTGATTAACGAATGTATAAAAATGAAACAGTAACTAATTTTTGTCTACGAGTCTGAATAACCATATTAATATAAATTTAACTTGTGTGATATTTTGAAGATTATCGTTAAAAGGTACTCCACTTAATGGTTGGTGCCGTACACCTCCCATATCAGTTTTGTTGAAAGTGCGTTCATTCCATATACATTTGAATGTTTTAAATCTCAAATGAACAAGAGTCGATCACCGTTTTAGACCATTTCCGGTTTGCACTATTTTAAGCACTAAAATAGTGTTGCAGTGTTAAGTTTTACTTTAACCCATTGCACTATTTCTTACACTAAAAATGAATATTCTAAGTATATTATCTCTTATTACAATTTGTTCTTTTCTAATTGTACTCATTATTTATCAAAATTATAAATTGTACCCACTTATTTTATATTTTTAATAAATTTTTCTACTAATACTTAATTTATCTAATTGATTGATGTGGATTATTAATTTAAAATAATGTGGATTATTAATTTATCTAATCGATTGATGTGGATTATTAATTTAAAATAATGGAAAACTAATTGATTGTTGTTGTTTTGCTTTAATTTATTTTCTATTTTTTTATCCTTCACTATTTTCTGTATTTTTATTTTTTATTATTGGTTTATGTCATTATATCTTCTATTATATAACATGTTATTTGCATTTTAATTTTTAATTACCAATGAAAACATTATCATATAAAATTTTGAAACAATGTTGATGTAAGAAATGTAATATTCACTAGATTAATCATTTTTAATAAATATTATACATTTAGAATTTACTTGAGAATTTATAATAAAAGATTTTGAAACAAAGAGTACCATTTTATAAATAAAAAATTTCAACACGTTTAGTACAAAAAAACTCATCAAGTCGAAAAAGTTTACATTATACATTTAAAATTTATTTTAGAATTTATAATAAAAGATTTTGAAACATGAAAGACCTTTTTATAAATAAAAAAGTTCAGCACTAAAATAGTACAACACTAAAATTTTGCACTAGATGTAGTGCAAAAAAGTGGTTTGCACTATTTTAGTGTCCAATATAGTATTGGGTTAGAGCATCTCCAACTATTTGCACTATTTTAAGCACTAAAATAGTGTTGCACTAAAATAGTGTTGAGTTTTACTCCAACCCATTGCACTATTTCTTACACAAAAAAGGAATATTCTAGGTATATTCACTTTCATTACAATTTGTTTTTTTTCTAATTATACCCATTATTTATCAAAATTATAAATTCTACCCACTTATTATATATTTTTANAATGAGAAAGTAAAAGTATAACATATTGATAATAATCAATTTTGGAAATTAACTTTATAAAAAAATAAATAAAAATAATAATACATTGCAAGAAAATGTAAATG
>OVAP01001369.1:0-24496 GCA_900406295.1 Aurinia saxatilis | reverse complement strand
AGATATATGAAAACTAAACTTAAAAACAAGTATTTATACAGCCAAAACACGCTTTGGGTCTTCTGTTNTTTATACAGCCAAAACACGCTTTGGGTCTTCTGTTGGCTTTCCATAACTTCTGGGGCGGTTTGTGCAATAAAAGGAAAGTTTTCTTTGCTGTTTTGAAGTGGTGTCGATCGACACCTTTGTGGGTGTCGTTCGACACCAAGCCCATTCTCGGCCTACTCTGTTTGCTCACCAGCACGACGTGTCTTCACTAAACGGTCATAGTTCTCCAACCGTGAATCAGAATGAATTGAGACCACCACCAAAGTGAAGCTAACTCAATTTCCTATCTTGTGTCAAAATATGAGATCAAAATTTTATTAGGAAGACCTCCATATAATATGATATTTGAAGCCCTTCTGACTGGTTCTGCATTATCATTTGCTAGTTTGCCTCCAAAAGCTCCAAAACACTCTAGAATGTTCCAAAATCACCAAATATGTGCTTTAACCTGCAAATACTAGTAAAAACTAGAAAAACACCTAAAAGACTCGATAAAGCACTTTATATCGTGGCTAGAAACCATAAAATACACGATATATCAACTTGCTTTCTCACTCTCCATGCTCTAACTTTACTTTCTGATGGCTCCCCAGCAAGGAGATACTGACGCATCTCATCAAGAAACTCCATAGGTATTCTTTGCTCCCCTGTTTTAACATCTATACCCGCTTGGTCATTGGTAAGGACACCAAAGAGGGGATCATTTGCAGACAGCTTTATCTGAGGCCAAAGTTTCTTCTCGGCCGCCAGAACAGGATTGAAAGGACAACGAAATTTGTCATGTGTCAAACGTTGGCATACATGACATCTCTTTTTCACATTTTCATATTCAAAAGTGATGCGTTGAGTATCACCACCTTTTGGTAAGCGAACCGTGCGGAAATTCAAGAGAGGCTTGTTCACCTCAAACAAGATACACACTCGTACATATCCCCATCCACAGCTCCGCTTTTTATCAAACTCCAAAAAGTCAACCTCTCCAATCTCTTTAGCAATGTCATTTAGTGTAGGCTCCGTATACTAGTTCATAGGCCGATTCCTCATCTTAACCAAGATAGGCAGAATTTGAAGGTAATTATCAGGCGGCTCCTCCACCCATTTAGCCAACATGACACACCAGTCATCCGGTGTCCAGACCCCAATTTTCAATACCTCCTCCATATCATCCATCGACCGAACCTTGAACTGGAAGGTTTCCCTCGTCAGAGCCTCACCAAGAACTCTGTTAACCAAACCCCATTTCCTTGGTAAGTCCCAAATTGCGTTAGAGACTTTCTGTATGTCCGGATTTAAAAGTCTCCACACCAAACTCATCTTGTTGTCTTCATGAGATGCATACTCATAATCATCCGGGGTAATGAGTGGATTCTCTTCGTCTTCAGTAATTGACATCGCTTGAAGCGCCCCTGCAACAGTAGCATCCATATAGATAGTGTGTCGGTAGACGAGACGAAGAGCAAAGAATTTTGTTGTTGTGACTGCGCTATTCAAAGCGTAAGGAACCCTTGATAAACACGAATAAACTTTGAGCAAAAACAGGTAAACAAAAAGATTTTGAGAAGATTTGGATATCCTTTAAAACTAAAGAAAATCTTTCAACGTCGGCGGATATAGTGTTATGATCCCCGAAGATTTTCTCCAAGATTCAAAAGAGAAAGACTCTATCTGATCTAGAGGTTCCTAAGCAAAAGACTCAAAAAAATGAAAAGTCTTAAATCAAAATCCAAAATCTAATTGCGGAGGAGAATAAATTAGCTCTCTCTTTTTTTAATAAATAAACACCATTTTATACTTAGCAATATAATAATCATCTTAAACAATATATATATATATATATATATATATATATGTATATATATATAAATAATAGAGTAATAACATGCAAATAAGTCTTGCCACTGAGTGAAAACTGTTTGGCATTGCAGCTACATGGTACATAAAATAATGAGAAACTGGAGAAGTTATCTTTCAACCTTGTGAAGTCATCCAGATAGGTCGAGAAAGTTGGTCAGTCCGTTGGAGCCGACACCATCTTTACTAACTCATGCGAATTCATAACAAACCATACTTCGAACTTGTGATGATTGATCATACACATCCTGACCCAGAGGAACCCATACACTTCTGCGTTTAAAGGTAAGAGGTTGCGCCGAGTATTTTGAGATCCCATAAGTACGACATTTTCACGATCGTTGTGGTACCAGCCTAGACCAGAGAGGTTGACGGTAGCGGCCCAAGATCCGTAGAAAAAAACCAGAAATGGGGAGATCCAGTTATTGAAGGCACTGGAGCGGCCCCGGTTTTGTAAGAATCTTGAGGGCCCTTCCATGAGAGAGCTTTCAGCCAAAATTAATGGCTCCAAATGGTGACCGCTAAATGGGAAAATAATGAAGAGGAACATTGAATTCCTCCTCATTCCTTAAAAGTTACATCATTTGTAAGGAATATTTTGGTACATATGATTCCATCTCACTCCTCCTCTTCAGATAATTATAGAAGAAAAATATTCTCAATCAGATTTCAGAGGGAACAAAAGGAATTCCTCACATTCCTCAAATTTTATTCTCTTTCGTTCTTTTCATTCTTTCCCCTCATCATTTTTTTGTTCTTACAGTGGCCACCAGTTACATCTTAAGGATCTTGATCGAAGTCACTAGAGACTTTATCATTCCGTGCTTTCCAAATATACCAAATAGTTCAAGAAACACATATCGCGATAGTCGCTATAATAAACAGTCAAAAACTTAAAATTTGTAATAAATCTTTTTATGTCTTTGTGATTGATACATAGATAAAATAATGAGATTTGCACAAGAATAAAAATTCTACGTGCGATTCCCGATTTTTACCAATAAAACAAAATTTGGTTAGAAACAGCTTCAGCCCACGAAAAATAAAGATTTTAGGGAAAATACTTTAGACTAGGTTTCCTTCCAGTCCAAAGCTCATCAGGTGTTTTTGTAGTTGCTTTAGTTGGTATCCTTAAGAATGTAAGTTGTAGTCTTAAGTGCCTCTCCCCAGAGTGATTCAGGTAAGGTGGAATGACAGATCATACTGCTTACCATGTTCTTAAGAGTGTGGTTGCATCTTTCTGATACACCATTCATGCTGGGAGACCCAGGCATGGTATTTTGTGGAACAATTCCGCACTCCTCTAGGTATCTGGCAAAATGGTCATGGACGTTGTTCACCAGAACCGTCATATCGACCGTAGTATTCACCACCACAATCAGATCTAACGGACTTTATCCTTCGGTCAAGTTGATTCTCAACTTCAGCCCTAAATTTCTTGAACACTTCTAAAGACTCCGATATTTCATGAATAAGAAACAAGTATGCATATCGAGAGTAATCTTCTATTAAAGATATAAAGTATTCTTGACCGTTCCAAGATGTCGTAGGGAAAGGTCCACAAATATCTGAATGTATCAACTCAAGGACTTTTGTAGCTTTATATGCACCTAATCTCTTTTGTTTTGTAAGTTTTCCTTTAATGCAATCTACATAGACATCACAATTTGGGAAGTCAACAGAACTCAATATACCATCTGACACAAGTCACTCAATTATCTTCTTAGATATGTGACTTTACCGTTTGTGCTATAGATTTCCTGAACTTGCATTTTCTAACTTGCGTTTAGTTCCCCTTAATTCAACACATAAACTTTTACCTTGAGAAGGTATAACGAGAAGGTATGTGTACCAATTCAATAAAAACTGAATTTAAAGGCAAAGTAGCTTTTCCGTGCCCAGTTAGCAAGAACGACCATATATGTCTGACTAAGGAATATAAACCAAATTCCGTCTAAGTGACAGTACAACAAAAGTGTCTTTCAAATCCATAAAATGACCAGTACTAAATAACAGTCTAAAATGCGGAATTGACTCCACATCCACTGGAAATCCATTAGCCACATGAATGCGTATTTCAGCGTCAATTGATATTCGATAACTCATGCAGCTATGGAATGAAACAGTGATGTTAGTGATGGCAGCCGAATCTGACCACCAATTTTTTTTGGGTACTTCAACTAAATTCACTTCAGAACATACCATAGCAAGGAACCTACCTTTCTTTCCACGCAAGCGTGGTACTTTTAGTAGTATTTCTTCATGTGTTCAATTTTCTTACAAAAGAAGCAGGTATCTTCAACCACAGTCTGCTTCTTTTGAGCTGGACCTTTAGCAGTCTCATTCTTAACGACCTCAATTTTTCTTCCTGTGCCCTGACCCTTAGAGGTGTTAACCATATGAGCACTTTCAGACCTTTCTTGTTTCATCATGTTCTCCTCATTTACGCAGTGAGAAATGAGCTCATTACAAGACCATTTCACTATGTGTGTTGTAACTGGATTTCAATTGATTGAACTGGGGAGAAAGAGAATTCAAGAAAAAAATATTGAGCACTTCTTTCGGAAGCTCAATCTTGAGAGTCTTGAGTTTTGTTTTAAAATGTTGGACATTTCCAAAATGTACTCCCTTATGTTTCCATTGCCATTGTACCTCATGGTATTAAAGCGATACAGAAGCGTGCTTATTTCTGCTTTATCACTACTTGCAAACCGCAAGTCCATTTCAGCAAGGAACTGTTTGAGATATGAGATCTCACCATCAACTTTAAAGGTTTCCAGAATGGTGTCCAAAATGATCATTAAACCAATGCGATTAGAACATTCCCACTTCTCATGAACCACCTTATACTCAGCAGAGCTGGTAAGCAGGTTGTTCCATCCTTACCACAAGGTCAAGATCCATACACCCAAAGACAATCTTTACTTTACTTTTCCATTCCATGTAGTTGGAACTAGTAAGTGTTGGAAATGAACTTAAGTTTACAGATACTGCAGTGAAATTTGCTGAAAAGAGAACAATCTTTATTAGCAACTCACTTCTAAACTGAAATGAATCAATAATGAATAATCAACGATTATACAACCCATCCAAGATACCAAGTACAACATTAATATCAAGTCTTTGGACAGTAACATTAACAGCTAATGGTACTCTTGTTATGATAATCAAACACTAACGATAAAGCCTGACAAATCATAAACCTATCTTTGGATCGATTTATCATTTGCATGGTTTAATCCTAATAATCGTCACTTGTTGATCATCACAGTTATGTATATTATGCAGCCAAATATAAACATACATTTGGATCGATTTAATATTCGCATGAATATATATATAACATTTAATATTATTCATGAAAAATATCCACAAGGCTACTTTGGCAACATCATGCATTAATCAATTCACTTCAAATATTAAAGTTGCATAATCAAAACTATTTATTAATTTTAAAACCTTAGTCATTCTTGCTCAGACACATAACATAAAGTCCGGGCACTATATGCAGGAATAATGAAGTGGCACAGTAATTGAAGAAGTGGCCAGAGAAAACCCAGTGAACCTGTGCCCACGATTCGAATCAAGGCGACAACAATAAAACTTAACTGATGGCTTTTCTGTATGGCCCGTTCGGTCCAAATTCTTTTTTTTCTTTTTAAGAAATTGGACCGAAAAAACAAAATAGGCCCAAATACAACCATAAACCTTAATTTTCTTCTTCAACCCACAAACTGAAAAATCCTAGCCGCCAACCTTATGTAAAAATTCAAAACTTTGCTCAAAATTTTCAAAACAATTCCAGAATTTTGAAAAAAAAATTACGAGCAAATTAATCATTTTAGATTCGAATTTTTCCAGAAACTTAAAATTTAATATGATCCATAAATAACAAAAAAAAACTAGATCCAATCATGTATAAATTCCAGATCTAGTATCAAAACCTAAACCACAAATTCCAAAATACTTATTCTAAGCATAAACCTTATAAAACTTCAGATTCATTCATCTGAAATTTTCATCTAATTATTAAATCCGAATTTAATCTAATAAACCTAATTATCAAACAGAAATTGAACATGGTGCTCTGATACCAATTGTTTAATAGTTATATTTCTAAATCCATAAACTCATGTCAATTTCTGAATAATAAGAACTGAAGCGAAAGCCTACATGATGAATCCATGCTTAAGGTTTTGAGATTGGATTATGAAAAGCCTGAGCTTTGGGATTTGTTAGGCTCTTCACAACAAACCCAGAAAAACTGTAGGTCTCAGTTGATGGGATGCATAGAATTTTCTCTGTATTTCTTTTATTAGGATTTCTGTGGGACCATAACCTTTTATTTATATATAATTAATTCTAATTCGACACTTCATCAAATTAGAAATTACCAAACGTATCCACACATTATTTTTTCATAACACTTATGCCAAGTCTTTTACTTTATACTAAAGTGACCACATAAGTTTTGACTACTATAAATAATGACCCTAACACATTGATTATACATGTATGACCCCTAAATAATTCTTACAATCATGTCATCTGGCGAGAAGGTGAAGCTGTTATATTTGGGATTGGAGAGTGAGAGACTTCGAGGAGGAAGAATGAGTAAAAAAGGCAGAGACGTGGAGGTTTTAAAGGAAGCAGGGGGAGGAGACGTGGTTTTGGATGGGATCTGGGGATTTAGGATTAGAGAGATTTTTTTTGTTCTTAAGAAGAAAAGAATGAAGAAGAAAAAACAATTGTATCTTTTATAGATTGGGATCAAACTAAGACAAAAAGTAATGAAAAAATCTAAGTGTTCGCGTTTAAAGTTAATTTTTTAGCTAAGTGTTGGTGGATTAAGTGATTTCAGTTTTCTGCTTAGTAATTTTGCACTTCAGTGTTGTTTTAAAGCTATTATAATGTAACTCAAATATCAAATTCATCTTTGGTAGCAGTTGTGAAAATCGTGCTACTATAATGTGCTACCAATACCCATATTTGTTGTAGGGTTATCTCATAAAATTTGAAAAGATATTTCCACAAAAATAGTTTATATATTAACTCTTAAAATAAAAGTTATTAGATACATTTAACCTATTTTGTTTATAAATTTATATTTGAAAACATTTACTGATAAAATTAATAAGACTGAACTTTAAATCATGAGAAATGTTAAGAACAACACAAGAAAAATAAAATTAAAATAAAATAAAGAGATAATAATAAGACATTGTAAAAAGAGATTTCAGGAACTGGGTTTTAAACATTACCTTACAAACTAGTCATCGATAACTCTAACGATTTGCTGCAGTGGCATGTTTGTCACATAATTGACTGGTAATTGGTCTTTCGGATCTAACAGTTATTCCTCTCCACTAGTGGATTGAAGACGTTTGTTTAGTTACAATAATCAACTCAGTTCTTTTTTTGGAAGAAGAATTAACTATTTGAATAAGATTACAAATGCTATTATCATAAATTCGCTATGTGAGTATGAATGTTTCAGACTCTTATGCATATCAATACGAAAATCTTACGAGACCGATAAATTCCCGATGTTTAGATAGTTATATTTTACTATGTAGCATACGTTTTCAAATATATATTTTTTATTAAGTATAAAATCGTTAAAACTTGGATATATTTAAAAAATCAATACACCAATACTTACAGAGAAAAAAAAATCACAAGACAATAAATAAACAGTAAAGAGATATTTTTAAGTAAGTACTAAGACTAAAATTTAACATCGACAACCCAAAGCTGTAGTTCGACACAAACAAAAAAACTAATTTATATTAACCAGTAATTTGTGAAACAAAAATTAAATAAATTTTTGAAGAATTCAAAGATTATGAAAATAATTATAAAGTAATACTATATAGTTACATCACATCCTATAGCAATAAAATGCAACAAATTGCAATATATATATATATATAGTTAACACGAATTTTTGAGAATATACTGATAGTTGCATAAAACATATATAGGGAATTCCTCATCATAGTATATTATTAATCAAATGTAAAAAATACAATCTACATTAGAATAAAAATCCACATAGTTATATATACACAATATTTTGTCTAAACAAATAATAGTGAAATCTTAAGGTGTCGATGTAATTTATAGGAAAAATCAACATAAAAATACTAAAAATTAAAGAACAATCATTAACATAATCAACAAAAGTTCGTGTGAAACGCATGATTCGTTTCTATTTTATATAAGAATGTAATCTAGAGAATAGTGGCAACTCTCATCTACAATCAAATTAGCCTTTCATTTTAAGAAAATTTGCAAATTGTTATCCTATGCTTATCACTAATGACTCATCACTCTCATCTAAAAAAGATTATTCCATTTTTGTTCGGTTTTTGTGAAAGAACCCTATTTTGTTTATTTCTGTTTTATATAGAGCGTGGCCAGTAGTGAAAAGAGAACACATTACATAAAATGTTCATCTTTGTGTAGATATGTAAAGGAACAACGCATCGGCTGAGATCGAGTTTGATTTTGAGGGCTTTGGATTTTATAAATAAGATGACATGTTGGTGAAGTTGGTGATAGAACTGTTGTTGCTGAACGGTCTAACTTTGTCCTACACTTTAAGCTTGTGTCGCTTCAGATGGTGGTATTCAGGTTATTCTTTGTCTTTTGATCATTGTTTGCTTTTACTTTGTTGAAGAGATTTGATTCTGATAGTATGTCTGTTTGGTTTCGATCAGACTAAATTTGAGGGTAAATTGTTTTCTGATTTCATGAAAATTCAGTAGTCTTTTGGTGCAAAAGATCTTACATTTTGTTAAAATTAATGTTGATAAAAGTCGAATTTTGTTATATGCTCACATAGACTTTTATATAATTTTTTAATGGCTTTAGATCCTTCCATTTCCTATGGTTTTCTCTTTTCATAAAATGATTATTGATCGAAATGTTGGCTTTCTTTTTAACTCTATTGATAAGTGTAGACTTTTTTTTTTAACATTGATTGTATTCCAAATAAAACGTAAAATGTAAATACGTAGGGACCAAAGCAAAATTAACTGTACAGACGACATATAAACTTAACTAAAAATTAAGAATAAACGGTTAAAAGCCAACTGGAACAAAGTGAAAAGCAGGGACCCAAGGAGGGCTATCGAGATAAATGTTTCATAGGGAAAATTTATAACCCAAGCCATACCGTGATATCATCGAGGCGAACACTAGGAAGACTATCAAGACACGTGCTTAAAACAGAGCTGATTGTAGACGAAGCAAAACTGGACCTCCCCTTGAGACATAAGATTGGTACCGCCGACCATCTGTGACAGAGTTAGCAATTCTAGACACCGCATCGTTAGCAGTAGAGGATGCCACCACCAATCCCTAGAAAGTGTATGAGTGTAGACTGGACATAACGCATTCGACCAGATTTAAGTACCTTGGAAACCTGTGAGGCTCCGTAATTATCTGGTTGAGAAGCGGGGAGGAAACTTCAAAGATAACATTGGTAAAATGGAGGTCAATAGACATCTGACTACCCAAAGGAGGCTATTGATCTCCGCTTCAATATTGGAAACGACAGAAGAGAAAGCTCTACGGTTGTGATGTAGAACAAGACCAGCATTATTTCGAACTAACCATGAGGCACCACAATTACGATTTTCAGATACCCATGAGGCAGCAACATTACATGTGACCCAGTGTGCAGGTGGTGGAGACCAAGGGAGCGGTTCAATGGCTGGTGGTTCCGTAACAGAAGATAGACGAGAAGTAACATGATTGATTGACAGCCAACATTCCGCATCTTCTATGGTACATGCAAGGATGTGATGTGCATCACAACGTTTGGACTAAAAAACAAAAGCATTCCTAGCTTTCCATAGGTGCCAGAGAATCCAAGGGATTGCCTAAGTACTTTTGTGGTGGTAAAGAAGGATCATTGCGAAGACGTAATAAATGGAAAACATTTAGGAAAACAGAACTATGGGAGAAACCAGCCTGTGGAGGAGAAATATTTGCTAACTGCCAAACCTCACAAGCAACAGGACAGAGGAAGAGAATGTGGCTGATGGATTCCTCCTCATCCCTACAAGACGTGCAAAGGAGGTCAAGATAGATGCCGCGAGTCTGCAATCTGTCCTTAACAGCAAGGGCTCCTCAGAAGGCTCGCCAGATAAAATGTTTCACCTTAGCTGCAGTTTTCCACTTCCAAATCCGTGACCCAACAGATTCCTCCAAAGGACAAACACTAGGCGTATGATCTATGTTTTTAGGCAACAGGTCCATTAATTTGTAAGAGCTTTGAAACGTATAAGTAACATGCTTTGTCATACTCCAAATTAACCTGTCCGGGGAATTGGGAGCCACCTTTGTTTTCAGAATAATAGCAGCATTAGGAGGAGTAAAAAGACGATGTATTTCCGCCTGATTCCATTGACAATTACTAAGGAGATCCGACACCAGCACTGTATCTATGCTCTCAATTTCTGATATGCCTTGGGGAGGTTTCGGTATAACATCCATAAGCCAATTCGAATACTAAACCGTAGTTGTAGAACCATCGCCAATCACCTTCACTAGGCCTTGAGCCAAAAACTCTCTCCCATGGAGTATACTTCACCAAGCATATGAGGGCCTATAACCCACACCAGCATACAAGAAGGAACCGTTAGGAAAATACTTGCGTTTAATAACTCGACTTAGCAAGGAATCAGGTTCGTAGAAGATACGCCATGCTTGTTTACTAAGCAAAGATAGGTTAAACCTTTGAATGTCATGAAACCTTAACCCGCCATTCTGTTTACTCCTACACATTTTAGACCAAGCTACCTAAGAGATCTTTTTCTTCTTCGTGCTACTACTCTACCAAAACTCAATCATTGCACTGGTGAGTTTCTTGCATAAGCCTTTATAAAGTTGAAAACATGACATGGCATAAACGGGGAGGGCTAGAGCAATTTCTTTGAGGAGGACTTCTTTCCCATCGTGAGAAAGAGATTTAGCAAACCAACCATGTAAACGTGATTGTAGTTTTTCCTGGATAAATTGGAGAAGCTTGCGTTTGGACCCACTAAAACATTCATGAAGACCTAAATAAGTATTTGCACCACCTTCTTTGTCAATCTCTAGAATGCGTTTAAGAGGAGCTTTGCAACCTGGTGCAATGTGTTTTCCAAATAATGGACGATTTGCTCGTGTTTATACATTGGCCAGAGGCCTGACCAAACTCTTGAAGGCAGCGGGTAATGGATAGACAATCTTCCCGAGTAGCCTTGCAAAGAATCAAGCTATTATCGGCGAAAAGCAAGTGGTGAATTGATGGACCGTTTGAAGCCAGACAGATACCTGTTAACTTTCCTTCAGACTCATCGAAATTAAGTTTGTGAACAAGGGCCTCCACACAAAGAATGAAAAGAAAAGGGGATAGTGGATCGCCTTGTCTGAAGCCACGTTGAGGCTGAATAAATCCATGTGCTTGACCATTGAGCAGAACTGTGTACGTAATAGTAGAAACGCAAGCCAAAATCCATCGGACCCATTGAAGATCAAAACCCATACGTATGAGCAAAGCTTCAAGAAATTGCCATTCCACTCAGTCATAGGCTTTAGACATATTAGTCTTGATAGCCATAAAGTCTGGGGAGATCACAGCATCCGTTCACAATGCATGAATCATTTCATGAGCGACAAGAATGTTATCCGAGATTAATCTACCTGCGGCGAAGGCTCCTTGAGTTTCCGATATGAGCGTAGGCAAGAAACCTTTTAAGCAATCTTTGAAATGATTTTGTAATGTAGAAAGCATAAACTTATAGGTCTTAACTCTGTCATCGATGATGGAAAGGGGACTTTGGGCAGGAGACTAATTTGTGTGAGATTCCATGAGAGTGGCATGGTCAAAGTCTGAAAAAATGTCTTTATCTCCTTTATCACGCTTGGCCAACAGTGGGCCAAAATTTTTGATAAAATAAGCCTGTAAACCCATCTTCACCTGGTGAGCTTGATCCCTTTATAGCAAAAACAGCGTTCTTTATCTCTTCGTCAGAGATTGGAGATGTCAAGCTTCAATTCATCTCATCTGTAACACACGATTGAAACCCTTTGAACAAGGATTCCATATATCCATGAGAAGAACTCATAAATAGATCTCGGAAGTAGTCAACAACTATTGCACCTTTAGATCCTTCAGAAAAATTCTCACGCCCTCTAGAGTCTTTGAGCATTAGAGTTTTGTTACGTATTTGTTTACCTTTCACAGAGTTGTAATACTGTTCACCTGATCACTTAGTATTACGATCGCCCTCTTTAAGTCACTGTTCACGACACCGTTGCTTCCAGAAACTTTCCTCCAAATGAAAGGCTTCAGACATATTACGTTTTAATTTCTGTAACTTTTGATTATCAGGAAATTGCAGAGTAACCTCCATTTCATATGCCGCCTTTAAGTCTTGGATAACAGTATTCAAATTGATATGAGCACTTCGTTAAAACCTGCCAAAGCTTTCCTACAATTCCGAATGCGTTTAACAATTGGTAAATTCTCGTTTCCATCAACAGGCAACCAACTCTGTGCCACAAATTCTGCGACTTCATCCTTGAGAAGAAGTCGTTTATCGAAACAGAATCTGCCTCTGCCTGGCTGTTCATGTTCCTGCGAGAAGCGAGTTAAAATTTGTCTGTCATCTGACCCCCCACAATCCCAAATACTCAATTCATAATGTGAGGGAAGAGAGTAAACCAGCCGTGGTTACCAAACTGTGATCAAGCCGATATTGTGTCGTACCTTTTTGCGAACACCAATCCAGGAGAAAATAACCCCTGAACTTGGTACTCGGCTTTGCGCCTCGTTGAATTTGCATCAAAGGAAGTGAGAACGGCATGAGCCTTAGACTGGTGTGAGTTAGCAGGCAGAGGATTCAGCTTGCGTTTCCAAGCTGGTGGACGCTTACGTGACTTCACTAGTGAGCCATGATTACCGGTAGACAAAGCTTTTTTAGAAATGCTCCGTCTATTAACCTTTGTAATCTTGGTACTAGAGGAGACACAACTCTGAGCAGATGATTCCGGGAACGAAGCAAACTGGAATCCATGTGGCGGGGTAGAAACAGGTTTTAATACTACCCGAGAGTTTGGTTGAGACAAATGAAGTCGCAGGTCAGTAAGTTCAAAAACATGTCCCTTATTCTTGTTGGCATCATGCGTAATCTTCGGAAAACTGAAAGCACCCTTGGCCTTATCATCCGCAATGGATTGCCGTACTCGGGAAATTCGAGCCAACCGCTCTGTGGCGTCACTATGCGATACATATTGCATTGCCATTTTATGGTCCGATGGGGATAACTCAGGGAACATCGGAGCAAAACCGGGAGGATAATCCGGAGCAGGCCTGGAAAGAACAGTAGCGAGACCAGGTCAATCGCAGAGGAAGCTCTGTTATCAGACAC
This sequence comes from Aurinia saxatilis, assembly GCA_900406295.1. Classification (NCBI taxonomy): domain Eukaryota; kingdom Viridiplantae; phylum Streptophyta; class Magnoliopsida; order Brassicales; family Brassicaceae; genus Aurinia; species Aurinia saxatilis. Next base: position 11,171 of record OVAP01001369.1, on the reverse strand, counting down.
AATGGGCTCAGCAGATACAAGGGCAACATGGGGAGGCACCAGTGGACTAGGCGTGCCACGCACGGATCCAAGAGGAGTAGAGGAGGAGGCCTGACCATCGCCTGTGTTGGGAACCGCATATCGAGGAGAGGCTCGGCCGCGCAAGAAGGACAATCAGGTTTCTCGTGAGTGACGAGGAAACAACCAAAACACTTCTTCCACAGCTTTTCATAAGTGAATTCAATGGGGACTCTGACTCCTCCCGGAAGAAGCAGAGGCTTCAAAGGAAAAGGCAGTTTGTCAAGACGAAGCACCACTTGGGCCCTGATGTACTCCGTGTAGTGGGATTTCTTAGGGTCATAAACAATCACCTTTACTTCTCCAACCTTCTTTGCGAGTTCAAACATGGTTTCCACAGTGAAATAATCATGTGGGATGTTCTTGATGCGAATCCAGATCTCGCATGAGGTAAGAAAATCATTTGGAGGCGCAAGGACCCAACGTTCGAGAAGTAGAAGCCAATTATTGAAAGACCAAGGTCTATCTCCAAGCATTGTAAGAAAGTCTTCTTCTTTAGAAAAGATAAACTGGAATTTGTCATGAGAGAGAACTATATCATGCACACGGCCAATGATTCGCCATATTCTGGGCATTGCTTCAATCATCTTTGCCATCGGTTGAGCGGCGGGATTTGAGAGTCTTCCCAAAAGACAGATTACATTGTCTTCAAACACCTTGAATTTGGGATCATTAGAAAGATCAATGGGATCACCGTCATCTAGGGATAGAGAATTGATAGCAAGTTGCAACTGGTCCGCCATAGTGTGGGAGTATGGTTGAAAATACAGAGCTGAAGATAACCAGAGTAGTACCCGACAGCGGTGAGATTCAAAACTCCTGGAAGAGGAGTAGTGAATATTCTCGCTAAAATTATGGGAGATATTTTGGAATCTCATCAATCACCCCAATAATTATAACCAAATCGTTTGCTTAAGAGGAAAGAGTATCCCTTCAAAATGGAAGAGAGAGAGAGAGAGAGAGAGAGAGAGAGTACAAAAAATCGCAAAAACCGTGGCTAAAACAGCCGGTGATGGGTCCACTCGAAAGGAGGGAAAAAGGAAGGAATAAAAAAGGAAGGGAAATGAAATCCTTTGAACAAAAAAGAGAGTCCTAAGAGAGTCCTAAGGAAATGAATTCTAACACCTCAAAGATTTGAGAAGAATAAATTAAAAACTCCAAAAACAACTCTATTTTTACAATGAATTCTCTTCTATACAATTCTTGCTTCGTTTTTCTTTACATTCGTATGGCTTAAATTTTATTTTGATAAGATTTTTTTTAAAAAAATTTATATATTATTATGAAATGGTTTTAGATCCAACATTTCCCTATGGTTTTTTTCGTTTGCGTAAATGATCTATTGAATGAGGTATTTTCATGGTATCGGGTTTTTTAACCCTATTCGTTAATATTTATAACTCAAAGTTTATGAATAGTTTTTATATCATTATATTATAAAAATCATAATCTAAGAAACATAATCTCTCGTAGGGTTTTATCATCACATGAGTCGTACTTAATGTGATGAGATTTAATTTTCCACTGATGTCATCTTAGCATAATCATTGACTCAAATTTGTTCAATTGATTATTTTTCTATTGAACCTCTTTCTTTCTTTCTTTTCTAAATCAGGGATTATGTTGAAACTCAGTGCGGCTAAGGAATTAGACAGAAGCTTAGTTATATCTTTGGATGGGAAATTCAGCCATTAGTGCATTGAATGCTGATTATTGTGATTCAGGGAAAGGTTAGAACTTGTGTTTCACATTAGCAATTTTATTTCTCGAGGTCAAATCGATTCATATTATTCTACTTTTGATTTTTGAGAAATTAGAATAGATAAGAGTAACAAACTATAGTTCATATATATGTAAATATCTGACATGTGCTACTTTAGAGTGGAAGAAGAAGGACAAGATAATTTTGAATTGGTTAAAAACTAAATTAGATATATTTATACTCCCTCTGTTTCTTAAAAAGTGTCGTTTGAGAGTAAAAATTTTGTTACATTTTAAGTGTCGTTTTGTCTTTTCAATGCAGATTTAATACCAGATTTCTAATTTTATCCCTATTTTTAAAGTATATTAATTACAAAAACCAAAGAATATAATTTATTAAATAGGGATAAAACAGAAAATTGAATGATTTTCTTAATTTGTGTGAAATGTGTCAAAACGACATTTTTTAAGAAACGGAGGGAGTATTTGTTTAGAGGAGGTAAAAAGGAAAGGGGTTTAAAGGGAGAGTCTCCACTCGCCCAAAACTAACCGTTTTAGTTATATTTGAGTTTTTCAGATGCGGAACTGTAATTACAATAAAAAGTGACATTTTAAACAAGCTCAAATTAATTGAGATGTCCCCCAACCACCAAAATATATCACTTTATTATCTTAAAAATATACAGAAAAGGAAAAAAAATGTTATTTTATCAAACGTTAACGTTGATAAAACGTCAAGCATCTGAAATCCTGTTTGGGATAGACAGGAAAATAGAAAAGATATATAAAATTTTAGTTTTGGTAATATGTTGTAATTATATTCGAATATTTAAACGCATACTTTTGCCAAAATGAAAATGTACAAGATAGAAGAAATACTTGAAATAGTTGGGACATCCAAATTGATTTATCTATAGATTCCTTTTAAATTTAGGGATTTAAAACTAGACTCATATAAGAATTTCACTATAAAAAATTACTTATTTATTCGTTTCTTCTTTTAAAAAGCACTACTGTTACTTTAGTTTTTTTGGTGAGAACTATTCGCTAGTAATCTTTATGTTTAAATATGTGTATGTAAAAGTATTTAGCTATATTTAAATTAAAAGATTACTAGTGAACAAGCTAATTGTGTCTAGCGTTCAAAAACCTTTCGCTAACCACGACTCACTTTAATAATTGTAGTATAGTTTTAGGATCAATCCACTTGAGAGAATGATTAACGTGATAAGTACATCAAATCCTAATTAAGCTAAAGCAATCAAAAGGTGTTATGTTTCAAATTCAATTCTAAAACATGCAATGACTAACTGATCTATTAACCAATAAACAAAGATAAGCAATAAAAGCAAACAAGAACACTTAAGAAGGCTAAAACGGTTTATGAAATCAATAAAGACGAATATTGACCGATGGGTAATGGCATTAACGACCAAGGGTAACTAGTAAATGACCTTGTGGAGGTTAGCTTTGCCATCAATAAACACAATCCTAGGAAATGGACCACTAATCTGTAGATTAACACAAATCCATTTGGTGTTAATCTCTTTGAAAGTCATTAATTTGACTAATTTCCCAATTGTCAAATCAATGAAATCCAAGCAAGAAAACTCAAGTCCAATGAACCACAAAGCACCTTAACTCATTTTCCAATGGCTAAGATGACAAAGCAAAACATTTGTTCTTTCAAACATTTCATCAAACACCTTGAGGGTGTGAGAAATATCTATCATCTATTTTTAACTGATCAAAGAAGAAAAATTATTAAGCATACAAGATGTTTAAGGAAACCATAATACTAACCCAAATCCACAAGATCAACCACTAATTACCCTCTAATCTACCAAACTCATCAATCAGTGGAGAAACTACTCACACATAACCATAGAAACAAGAGAAACTGAAAGACTAGACATGATTAAAGAAGAGATTAATAGTTTATTAAACCAAAAATCAAATCTTTGAATCTAAGAACAAGAACAAAATATTACAAAAGTTTAGAGTATTTGATAATGATCAGCCTTTTTTTCCATAAAAAGAAGTCTAAGAGAGGTATTTATAGTAGGAGAAATTAATCAAGGGTTTTGGTTTGGTCAATGACCAAAAACAAAGTCAAACATGCTCAGAATGGGCAAGAGTTCGAGGTGCAGGTCGGTCTAAGTTCCACGTCTAACCCTTGTGTGGTCGTGATTTCACTCAAGTCTTGGACCGGCCAGTTGGAGGTGGTGCAGGCCAGTCCACTTGGCCAGCCTATTCCCTGTGTCCTGCTCCTTTTCTTCAACCTCCCCACCAGCCAAATAACCTTTGTTGCAAGCTGTTCCAAGTGCCTGGCCTATTCCCGGCCTTGCCCCACAAAATCAAGCTGAATTCTCCTCCTTAACCATTTGCGGACAGTTTGAAGGTACTCCCAGTAAAACGTTTATAACTTCTTGCTCCGACCTTCAAATGACCCGAGGTCTTCTTCATTCGACATATGACTCAAATATATACCTCGTGTCAATATTTCATAACATTTTGTGAAGAGGAAGGATCCCGCTGGAAGCTGTTTCTGAGCTTCACTGGAAGGAGCCTATCCGAGAAAAACATGATTTTGTATTCAAATCTTGAATCTTCAGTTCCAAGCTCCAAAAATGTATCCACATCTCAAAATCCATGTATTTGAGCTATTGTTTTAGCTCCATGCTCCAAAAGGTACCTAAGAGGTGCACATATGCATGCAAAATGCAAGAATGCAAGACAAATATCTAAAAATGAACTATCATGCACAATGTGACTAAATGCACAACAAACTAACAACAAATGCATGGTAAATGAGAGTTAATTACTAGAAAACAAGTTTGAAAACATGCATAAAATAAAATAGATCAACTAGCAAATAGTTCTCACACAAAAAAATAAAATAAATAAATTCACGGTTGTGCTTATTAAAAGAAGAAACGAATAAGTAAGTAATTGTTTTTTGTGATTTTTTTTTCATGAGTCAATTTTTATATTTAAACGTATACTATAGATATATAAATCAATTTGGATATCCCAACTATTTCATGTATTTCTTCTAGTTGTACATTTCATTTCAGTGCAAGTGTGTGTCTTCATATTCAAATATGATTTCAACATATTATCAAAACTCAAACTTTATACATCTTTCTCTATTCTCCGGTCTATCCCAAACCAGATTTCAAATGTTGGACATTTTATCCACGTTTGGCAAAATCACAAATTGTTGAACTTGTTTTAAGGGTTCAATAACTTCTTATACTATTATTGATTTTTTGTGCATTTGTAGTGATTAGTCTAGTAATAAAACTTTAAACCTATCAGCTGCAAGTTTATGTCAATTTCTGTGTAAAATATGAGAATCAACGGAAGGCACACAGGTTGTTTAATGAAATTTCAAAAAGGAAGACACAACAAGGAATGATATGTCATAGCTTGAGAATGGTATGATGGTGATAATGTCTCTATTTTACCATTTTTTAGTACAGATTTTTAGGGTTTTTAGTAATGAAACCAAAGGAATCAAGTATGAAACTGATGTTTATCACTTCTTTACGTTTTTTACGTGCTTTTGAGAAAAGGCAGACATTTAGGTGTTTATGTAGGTACTTTTCTCCAGATGCAGAAATTCATCATAAGAAGTTTGTGCCCAAATGAATATGTTATAAATTTTGGATTAAGCTGGGGTTTTAGAAAAACAAATCCATGTGAAGCAGCTGTCATGTGCAATTAGAATCAATTCATTCGGCCTTATAGCCAAGGAGAAAATGCCTAAACATTGAGGAGATGTCTTTCTGGAAGCCCGAGAAGAATTAAAGGACCAACCAATCGAATGCATTTCCTTCAATCGATCGATTGGTGAAGGATTAGTACAAAAAGTTTTGGGAACCTTCAAAAAATATTCAGTGGTTATCCAGAATGTATTTTTAGATAATAATGGATCAAATGGGCAACTAATCGATCGATTGATAAGGATAAACCAAATAATTTTTTTATCCGTATCCTTTGATACAGTCCTATCTACCCATTCTCGGAGGAGCACTTAATTCTTGAACTTAATGACTATATTAGGGACCAAGAAGGCAAAGAAATATTTTATATTAACCTGGAGCTCACTAATCTAGACCGGCTAAGCCTAACAAAGGATAGTGGAAAAACAATGATTTCAAGTTATATAGCTTTTGTAGAAGACTACATAAAGTACTCCCTTGAATAGTTCAAACTCTGATCCCTACGAATAACCTTTACTTCCTAACGCTTTTTATCATATCTTTTACTCACATTTAATTTGCTTTTTAGATTCCAGGAACATATAATTGATTGATTACATATCCGTTCGATGGATTATCCTATGGATCGATCGATTGCATCAACGTTCGAGTGATCGCCACTCACAAACTCATATTTATTGCTAGCCTCGAGTAAATTCAAGTTTGCTACTCCGTGTTGGTCTAAGTGGATTCAACCCCTCAATACTACCATGGAAACTTATGCGCTTGTAGAAAAATATTTTGGGTGAAAACTTAACCCCCATAAAATGGTTGATTTAGATTTATGTCTGGAATTGAGACGCTAGAAAGAAATAGGTAGCTATGGTATATTTGGCCAGACATTTTTCCCCAAGGGAAGAGTGCAGAAAGGACATATTGTTTCCTTCAAACGTAAGATAAGGTTACTTATTGTTACTCAAAATTAGTAAGGACAATGATTAAATTAACTTTGTTCAAGAATCAGAAAGGGAATACCTCTGAGGGAGTTTAACAAACTCTTCAAGTATCTACCCAAATATGAAAATCCATAAAGGAATACCTCCGAGAGAGTATAGAAAACTCTATAAGTATTGACTCAAACCTGGAAATCAAAAAGAAAGTAGTTAGACGAATCACCTCTGAAAGAGTTTTGAAAACTCTACAAATGTAGGCAAATGTGAGTGAAGTGGGTAAAGAAATCCCAAAGAAAGCAAAAGCAGTTTGATGTTAGTGAGAGTAAAAGGTCAGACATACCTCTGACAGAGTTCATGAACTCTACAAGTATAGACCATGAGAAATTGGAAGTTTTGAACAACAATACGGATTTGAAGGCAAAGGAGATCTTATTTGTAGATAAGTTGAAATTTTGTACGTATTTCCATGTGTTTTGCGATCGATGTTTATGTCCATCTGTAGTATATAGCTCTGGCTTCAACAAGCCTAATACTTTCTGCAAAAACCTCTGTCCCAATACAAAACTGCATTCAAACTTAGCCATTTTGTTCTCACACATCGTAAATGTAACACCCCGTTTTTCTTAAACCGGGATTAGTTTAGTTATTAAATTTTTGTTGAGGGTCAAAGTGAAATATCTCAAGACATTAGTCCTAAGGTTGCAAAAAAATAAAAGTTGAAAAGGAAAAGAGATGCCATATTGTTCTCTACGCCGTAACTCATATTTTCTTCTCCTCTCAGCCAAGACTCTCTATGATCTCTCTCTATGCTCAGTTTTGGCCAGTACTCACACAAAACATCTCCTCAACTCCTTACTCTTCCTCTACAACTCCTCCTCTTCTTTGTCCTCCTCGTTCATCATCTCCTCTTTTCTGAAATGTCACTTTCGAGGTCTTTTCCCGGCGAACCAGAAGGAACTGTGTTGGGGATTCAGTTTTCGCCCAAAATATGTCCTGCAAGCGCACAGGTCTCGCAATAGTACTTAGGGGTCGAATCCATAGGGAACAGAGTGTACGCAATAGCACGTCCAAGTTCACTCGAGCTAAGCAGCAAAATGAAATGGTTTTTGGTTTTGGTCGATCGACAGTGTGAACTGGTCGATCGATGAGAACACGTTTCGGTCGATTGCAGATGATGCGTTCGATCGATCAATGTCTGAAAATGCTAAAACAGAATAAAACGTGAGAAAATTCAATAAGTAAAAGCATTAGGAAGTCACGCAATGCATCATAGGATCATAGTTTGAATTATTCAGGGTAGTAACTAGTGTAAATCCTAGTTTAGGCTATATAGTTGAAATCACTATTAACTGACTATCTTTATGGTTAGGCTTAGCCAGTCTAGTTCAATTGGTATCCGAGTTAATTCTAACATATATCTTTTCAAAAAGAGAACCAATGAGCTGATCAACCAATTAATCTAAGCATTAAGTTTAAGAAATCAAATTCTACTAAACTATAAATAGTAAAGCTTTCACTATCAATTTTTGGATCTCTTTCTCTAAGTAGTGTATTAGTAGCAGGTTTATCCTATGATTATATTAAGATCTGATATGAAAGTAAGCCTACAAACTAATCATTACACTGTCCTATTGCCTATCTACCAAACCATGATTCCTCCTAGCAAAAACCTATTCCTAAATAAGAGACTACTCAAACATAGTAAGATCAAACATGATGACAATGGAAACTACTTATTATAAAAGAGGGTTCAGAATAGCGTATCTGGAGTGCAGGGATTACAAACTTCGTTCTTGAAGCAATGATCAAAGCAACAATAAAATGAAGAAATAAAGAAGAGAAATTTAGCTTGGATGCCTGGAAGCTTTGTGAGTGGTGATTGTTTTTCTCTGGCTTCGGTCATCTGTATTTATAGGGGAGGGAGTCGAGTTGTTGGCCAAGATAAATCAGGAAGAGATTTGGATTGAGATCCAAATATTTGTTTCTATCCGGCTCTAATCGATCAGTCGCCTATATATCAGTCGATCGACTGTTATTAAAAACGCGTATTCTGAAGATTCAATATCTTCAGTGGTTATCTCCAACATATCCTGATAACTCCCCAAATGCAACGGTCTTTATCTGAATTTGTTGTCGAAGCTTCCTTGAGATAATGGGCCTTGATCTATCGGTGGGCCTCTCCTCCGGTCGATTGCGCCTTCATTTCATGCGGGCTTCTGGATACACCTTCAAAGATTTGTTCTTAACTTCTTACTCTTGAGGGTTAGTGACTTGATTCCAAGCCCATATGACAGCTAACTCATGTGGCTTGATTGTCCTAATCCTCACTTCAATCCAAAATAAACATCTTCTTCATTTGGATCTAGACTTCTGATGTTGATTTGTTGGACTTGGTACAAAACGCCCATTTGTGACCTAAAATGCATTATTTTCACAAAAACACTTTGCAAACAGAGAAATGTGAAATCCAGTGGTTTATGTTTCAAATCAAATAGTTTCTTCGTCAAAAACACCAAAAATTCATATCGAAAAGCGGTAAAATAGCATCCATATCAAATCCCCTAGACTTAGCTTCTCGAACAAACAATATGGTAAGAAAGGAAAATAAGTTTAAAATGTTAGGAACTCGCTTACTTGTACCACAACTTAGAGGTTGCAACTTCGGATGGTCATCTTGACAATCCTGCCAAAATTTCTCATCTCATACCCCCGCCAAAACCCTCCCAGCTGGTCCAGCACGAATCTCAACCTGCAAATACCCTAACTGCACCGAAATCTAACTCTTTACATTCATTAATCATTGTGTGAGCTTTCTTTCTGGAAAGTATCAGCTAGGTAAAACATGCTTGGTGTGTAATGAGAGGAGGCTAATATTTAGAGATGGGGCTAATGTGTTTAAGGGTTACTGTACTCAAGAGAAATGTGATATGTTTGCAAAAAAGCAAGAGAGATCGGATGGCTTGATGGCACAGCTCCCCAATCACTCTCTCCTTAGCTCGTCTTGTTCCTCTCCTAGACTTGGATTCTTTTAAGGAATTTAAAGTCTTCTCGAACATCCTCGGATTCCTTTAAACGTTTTGAACCTTTCTCCATCTTTGATTCCTAATTTTCCTGGCATTTTTGCTAAAAAAATATTGATCATAAAGCTTTGAATTATTATTTTTTAAAAGCTTTCACCATATATAACAAGGCACGAAGTTTACCTTAATTTTGATGAAGTATTACCAGGTAAATCAGTCTTGAAACTTTCTCTTTGAATCTCCATGTAGGTATTAAGATTGTAGCATGCCTTTTCCCCAGTCTTCACGAGTGATTGGAAAACTGCGTTAGTCTCATCTCTCCTGTCGTTTTACACATACTGCATATAAGACAAGAAAAGAAAAGAGACTGCATGGGGTTTGAAAAGAGGTTAGGGTTATGGGTGTGGTATCAACTTAAGATAAGTTGACCATTCAAGATTAGCAAGAGTGGCAAAGTGGATAAGAAGTCCTGAATGGATTTGTTTTTCCTAGTCTAACACCTCCAGCAAGAAAGGTTTATAGTTCGGTTTAGGTTCAAATAAAATAGTGCCAAAAATCAGATTCATTAAAGTACCTGCAAACAGAGATGTGTTGGGGAAGCTTGAGTATTGAGTTTTTGAAACAAAATCCTCGGGGCAGTCTTGTGAAGATGGTCACTAGGTCGCAAAATCCAGCTGTGAGTAAGGTCCTTATTCTAGACCTGGGTTGACTCAATAAAACACTTTTGACTCGATAATTTTCTTTTAATGGGTGTAAAAAGTGCGTCAAAAGAAGCAAACGAGTTAGATAACGAGTAATACCCCGCCAGACTTGAATAACATCGTCCTCGATGTTGACTGATACACAAAGTTTTACCCTATGTATTTCTAACTGCAAGTGCACAGCAAATGTAGTTATAGTACTTAAGGATCGAATCCCACAAAGACCGAATTAAATATGCAACATAATTTAAATAAATTCTAAATAAATGCAAGTAATTGGTTTTAAGGTTTCCTACTCTAAATTATCACTAAATATGTTTTGGAGGGATTTTAAATCTATTAAAAAACTGCTACGCTATTGGGAACTTCAGTTAAGATGAATAATCTATGGCTTGATCTTGGGATTTAGGAATATTTCCTTTTCTGCCCGCCATAATGATATGTCTTCAGTAAAACCGTCATATCTCCTCAACCATTAATCATAATGAGTTAAAAAACACCCCCAAAGTGAAGCTAACTCAATTTNGTCGTGTCAAAATTTGAGATTAAAATTCCTTCGGGAGGACTTTCGTCTGATACGGTCTTTAAGGAACTTTGGACTGCTTCTGCATTGTCATTCCATTTATTTGTTTTCTTTGCTCCATAATTCCTCCATAATTCACCAAAAGCCTCAAATTCGTCCATGTACCTAGAAGGACTCTTTTGGACTCTAATAATATTAATATAGACTCTAAAATATAAATAAATATATCTTAATTATCATAAAAACCGGTAAAATACGAGATATATCAACTCCCCCAGAATGACTCTTTCTTCTGNCTCTTTTGGACTCTAATAATATTAATATAGACTCTAAAATATAAATAAATATATCTTAATTATCATAAAAACCGGTAAAATACGAGATATATCAACTCCCCCAGAATGACTCTTTCTTCTGATTTTCGTTTTTTTTTTTAAGAAATAAAACTGTAGTATGGGTATGATATACCTCATATTTTACCGGTTTTTATCTTAATAAATATATAATTA